>QJSC01004500.1:33902-88377 GCA_003697955.1 Calidris pygmaea | reverse complement strand
AAAAAAAAAAAAAAAAAAAAAAAAAAAAAAAAAGAGAGAAGCAAATCAAAACTGAATTCATGAATACAAAGCAATTCCTGGAGAGGCGGATTCCCCCTCCCCCAGCTCCTTTCTGTACAACCGGATTTGTAATGGGGCCATTTGGCATTTTTTAGTATGAAATATTATAATCAGCTCCTTCTCTCTGTCGTACGCCACTGTCACCCTGATGTATTTTTCTCACAGAACCATCACTTTTGGGACTATTCTATCATAAAAGCCACCACATTACATTTGACAATCTGCACTAGATAAAATGAAGGGCATCCAAACAGGGACAAGGTCATTTAGACTTCTGAATCTTTATGGAGAGCATATAAATTGTGCGTTAAGTATAAAAAATGTACTGAAAGATGAAGATTGCATGAAAAGTACTTTAAGTTGGTATGATTTGGGATAAAATTAGCAAGAATAGCATCTCTGCCAAATGCTATAAAATGATGATGCAATAATTTTACCCTTTCAAGTTAGCACATGTATGGAAGTGATTAAAATGTTTCCCTTTTAAAATTAAAAAAGAAAACTGCAACAGAAGATATCAAGTAACTTTTTGAAGTTTAGGCATGGAAAGTAGCAGTGCAAATGCAACCACTGGTATTTCCCAGACCACAGGAAAGAGTAAGGTCTGTTGTTTCTTTCTTGACTGAAATCTACGGTCGACTGTTTTGCACCGACATGAGAATGGAATGCATTTTCTGGTTGCATCTACAGCATCCCTAAATTCTCCAGCTGAGGATTAAGTTGACTAGCCAGAAGGACACCATACTGAGGGTAATACAGCTATGGTATAACAAACTATTATTGTGACACACAAAGCAATGCTGCCGAAAATATTAACATTCCCCTTACCCTTTCCCCAATTCCTCATACACCGATGCCAGGAGTTTGGCTAAAAGGGAAGACTAAAAGGAAATTCTTGCTTTACAGAAGAAGTTTTGATCGGAATAGCCCAACTTGAAAAAAGGGTGAGATAATTCATGCCGTCCAAATATTAGAGCTACAGGTTCTACCCTTCTCTAAACAGGTTATGAGAGGCATGCCACATTTTACATGAAACCTCATTTTCTGTTTTACAGATGTGGATGAGTCAGTTGCTTACTTGATCTGGCACGTGGATAGATCTCCAGGCTAACTCTTTGCAGCACAGGGGGCACCGAGAGGAGCCTGTGAGCAAGTTGTGTTAGAGAACGGATGCCACCAACTAAGCAGCTATCGAAGAAATGAAAAGAACAACGCTACAGAAACAGAAGTCTTCAGATTTGAACGTACAAGCTTTAGACCTCCCAATAGCCTGTAAAAAGTCGTCTTGAGTTTCTATATGCACAGGTTGTTTTCCAAGGCAGAAAATAAGCAACTCAGCTACTGCACACTAGTAACCAGCAATTGTCTATAGAGAGCCACCACCACTGTCTGGTCACCCAGGCACGAGGCAACACCCAGCTGAACAGCCATCTTCGCTGCTCCCCATCCAAAATAAAACACTAAGGAGACAGTTAACAGGCTTTACAGGTGTCAGTAAGCTCACTGGTGATTATATCCCCCTAGCAGTCAAATTTCTCCAGCTATCCAATCCCAGACAATGCAAGCTGCTTGGTCCTCCAGATCCAACTGGGAATCCCCAACACTTAACCCAACCTAGGTTGGGTCATGCCCAACCTGGGGAGCCTCTTCAGAATTGCTCCAGCAAGCACAGGGACCCTATTGCCCACGGTCAAGCCGTGAGAGATGGGGAACTGGCTCTGAATTACCCAGAGGAGGACTTCAATCCACAGGTCTACTTTGCAAAATAATGCCCCAGACTTTGGGTAAAAGCCCATCCTAGTCTGGTAACAAATGAGAAGCCGCACTGAAAAGCAAAGAATACTGAGTGACAAATGAGAAAACAAAAAAAGTATAGGAAATCCAAACTGAAGATGTTGGCCAATTTTCCCCAAATGATATGGTTTATGAACAAAACTGACAACAGTAACACAAAGCCCAGGAAAACCTGAAAAGAAAAGATCCATTGCTAGGTAGCTTCGTTAACGATTACACACAGAGGACAGAGGTGGGGACCAGAAAGCAGCAGATTACTTCTATTCAGAATGAGAGGCTTGCATCACGGGAGGGCAATTAATGATTTCCAGCCCATTGGTTAAGCATCCTCCTAATTTACCTCTACTAGGGATATGCATATTTAGATTAGCAAGCCCGAGCAGGCTGTAACAAGCCTGTATTCAGGAGTTTGACCGAGTAAGAGATCTGCCTCAAACAATATAGTTTTGAAAGAAGTTCTGGGAAAAGCCAATAAAAAGAAAGAAATGCCATGAAAAGCTTTCAGGCTGCTGGAAGACAAGCCTCAAAATGCACGCACACAATCCATTACTGATGTAGGCTGAGTTTAACTGACAGAAGTTTATGCATAAATATGGATTAAATATGTCTGAAAAACGGAAGATATTTTAACAGAGATTATTATTTTTAGGGTGGCTAAAATGGCCCAGAGCAACCCAGCAGGAGCTCACCACGAACTGCTGGAGTGAAGCCGGCCAGGGTAATCTTTAGATGAATTTGTCTGGAGTACTCAATTATGAAATCAGTGAAAGCAAACTAACAGGCAATACACAACAGAAACGTCCAGAAGCGAAAAAAAATTGTGGGTGGGGTGCAGAAAAGAGTAATTCGAGGACTGAAGACAACAGTAAATTTTAAAATAGGCCACTTCCCTTTTCTTAAGAGAGACCGCGCACGCTAAAAGGACTTTTAAAAAGCTTTTAAACAAGCGTCTACGACTGGATGGAGAGAAAAGCTTTTAACAGGCAAGGTAATAAACCACAGAAACAAGCTGGGAAGGGAAGCTATAGATCCTCCATTTTTTATTAAACCCTAAAAAAGATGTATATGTTATTCTGAAGATAACTGGGCTAAAGAAGTTGTGCTTCTGTTAAGTTCAGTGCCGCGCAGCGGTGGGGTCAGCGGGCTGAGGATGGGAACACCTACCGTCAGGCTCTCAGATGTGTTCTCCTGGCAGTTTGGGCTTTGACTTCGACATCCCCCTTCAGAAGGTGCACTTTTTTTTCCTGGACTTACAGCCTCGTTTAAATGTTAGAATACCATTCTCAGTTATTTCACCTTAATCTGCTAACAGCGTGGAGCCAACAGCTTTTTTTCTGCCTTAAGCTGTACGCATCGACTAATTTTCTTTTATTAAAAAAAGAAGATGACTCCTAATTTATTATTTGCCTCATTTCTATCCACAAGATGAATAAAGCCAAATGAATGCTATTTCCACTGTCCTTATGCTTGAAGGAAGCATATTACAGGACCATATTTAATGTTAATCTAATATTCATCAAACTGATCCTATGTAAATTACAGAACACACTTATGCAGAGAAGATTATTTTTTTTTTTCCTCAACTTTCATTATGACTCAGTTTTTCAAAGACAGCATTAAGAAACTTGCTAGAAGTGAGCTTATTTCACAATGCTAAAAAGAAACTGAAGTGCATGCCAAACCCCTTTCTAAGTACGGTGAAATCCCCATTATCGGCAGCGTTGAGATGAATCCTCCATCCAAAACACCACGGTTCTATACCACCGGCAGCAGAAATAGTTCTTTGTAATCATTCATTTAAATGGACATTATTATTTTTCTANACTTGCTAGAAGTGAGCTTATTTCACAATGCTAAAAAGAAACTGAAGTGCATGCCAAACCCCTTTCTAAGTACGGTGAAATCCCCATTATCGGCAGCGTTGAGATGAATCCTCCATCCAAAACACCACGGTTCTATACCACCGGCAGCAGAAATAGTTCTTTGTAATCATTCATTTAAATGGACATTATTATTTTTCTAGCCAGCTAAGTAGAAAATTATGCCTGGCTATCTCAAGCATAATTTACGTCAGAGACGTCCTAATAAAAGCTTCAGGTTAGATTTCCTCGACAAAGGCCGCCTTGTTGAACTTGCAAACAGCTTAGCGAAGTCCCACCATGTCTCCCCCCCTCCCATATCCAAAATAAGATCTACACTTAAGTATCTAGATGCAAATAGTTAAAAATTCACACTGTTCTGCCTCCTCCTAATTTTCTCCTGGTTCCCCGAGATGTCAGGGTGATTCAGAGAAGTGGGGCAACTGTCACACAGAGGAAGCCTGCTTCCACGACAAAATGCTTCGTGGTGCGTGCTCCAGCTCTTGGTGCTGGAACAGCCGACATCTCGCACAGCCTTCCTCAAAGCCACCACCAGCTTGCAGTCACGTCTATCGCACCCATACGCGGATCTGTGGCTTGTAAACATTTTTTTTTTTTTTTTTTTTTTTTCAGCAAACGGGGTCGATGCACAAATAGCGACTATTACGCGCGGCACATCTCCAGAAGCAGGAGTCCACAAGCTTTTCATAAAAAACCCCCACGTCCCACCAACCACCAGCAACCTTTTCTTCCTTCGCTTGCCCCAGCTCCTTGAAGATACAGGGGGTTAAAATCCTCCCCTGCGTGGCTGAGATCGCTCGGTGTTAGAACATCAGCAAGTGAAACTTGCAGCCAGCGCGTATTTGCCGTTGTAGAAGGAATATTTAACTGCTGATCTTTCATTTAAAACTAACACCTCCTCAAAATAAAGCACATCTACACGCATTAAATAAGCACACGTACATCAACTGTAGTGCCGACTCCAAAAATCTCATTAAGTAAAAAAAACACGTTGAACCCAACAACTCAGCTTCCTGTGGGAACCACAAACAACATCACTCATTAGCAGGTCAAAAAATAAAGAAAATTAACCCCAGAAACATCTTGTCTTTTATTCTTGCAGGCCAATGCCACTCTGGGACAAATAAAATAGCGTTTAGCACATCAAGAAACTGTTAATCTGGTCTCAGATGCCTGCTCAAATGCATCTATATTGAAGTCCACAGGGTTGCACAGTGGGTTTTGGTTGTCACAATTCGAAGAGCAGAGGGCTGCCCTGATGTGACTTGGGACAAGGCTCAGCTAAAATATTTGTATTCCAGCATCTACTGCAGGAAAGAAGCTTGACTTTCTGACCTCAGAAGCAGATTCCAGCAAGTTAAAACAGCTCTCAACCAGCTGAAGTGAGAGGAAGTCAGACGAAAGAACCAACTGACATCACATCAGGTTTATGGATATTTTAAAAGTGGAACTGTACTCAATTTTCACAGTATTTATAAAGTAAGAGTAAATCTGAAAAACACCGCTGACATATTTATTATTAGTATAATTAGTATATGAGTATTAAAGGTAGCCTAGAAACTAAGAGCAGAGTGTTTTGAGCACAAAGAGTGCGATCTACAGCTTGAGTTTGAGTCGCCTCCTTCATACCCACCACAGACTCCTTAACGCCAAAAATCTTCTGTTTGCCCATGAGTTTGCAAAACCTCAATTCCACACGGCAGAGGTGGACACCTGGGAAGTGTTTCATGAAATTCGGAAAGGAGAGGTGCTTGTGCACGCCTGCCTCCTGCAACGTGCTCCTTCCACTCAGCAGAGGAGAGCATGTGCTGGGCTGCATCAAGAGAAGTGTGGCCAGCAGGTCGAGGGAGGTGATTCTGCCCCTCTGCTCTGCTCTGGTGAGACCCCACCTGGAGCACTGTGTCCAGCTCTGGAGTCCTTAACATAGAAAGGACATGGATCTGTTGGAACGGGTCCAGCAGAGGGCCACGAAGATGATCAGAAGGCTGGAGCACCTCTGCTGTGAAGACAGGCTGAGAGAGCTGGGGTTGTTCAGCCTGGAGAAGAGAAGGCTCCAGGGAGACCTTACAAGAGCCTTCCAGTACCTGAAGGGAGCTACAGGAGAGCTGGGGAGGGACTCTTGATCAGGGAATGGAGCAATAGGACGAGGGGTAATGGCTTTAAATTGGAAGAGGGGAGATTTAGATGAGATACCAGAAAGAAACTCTTTGCTGTGAGGGTGGTGAGACCCTGGAACAGGTTGCCCAGAGAAGCTGTGGCTGCCCCATCCCTGGAGGGGTTCAAGGCCAGGCTGGATGGGGCTTGGAGCAACCTGGTCTGGTGGGAGGTGTCCCTGCCCAGGGCAGGGGGGCTGGGACTCGATGATCTTTGAGGTCCCTTCCAACTCTAACCATTCTATGATTCTGTGTCCCAATCTCACAACTCTGCCACCGGGGCAGGTGGCAAACACCACTGAAAAGCCCCTTGCCCTGCGGGGAAAAAGCCTCACCTTTGGCTCTTTACGGTGCAGGAAAGAACAGACCCGTGAATTTAAAATGTAAAAGCTCTTCTTTGAAAGAGCAAGAATCCGTGCTCTTCACGTTAAATTACATCTTTCCTCAAAGATCTGCATCCCCATTGAGCTCCAAGTCACGACGCTGACAGGTCACCTTAGGTGATGGCAACGAAAGAAAAAAATAAGTCCTATGCGCGCTGGTTTTTGGGTCTTTTTAAAAATAAAATATATAAGGCTTTGCAAGATGGTTTTAGTTTAGAGAATTCATTTGAAGATGGTATTCCATACCGTTTGCATTCCAGTATTCTGCTTTTTTATTTATTTAAAAAAAACAAACACTAAAGAAAAATGACAGATTGCATCTTTTCATTTGCTTTCTTCAGCCATTAGATTTGGGAACAGAGAGAAATATAGGTCACTTTCATATACTTCAATGGCTCAAGGAGAACTTACAGTAGAAAAGATCTGAACAACGAGAAAGAGCCACTCAGAAAACGTAAGAGCGTTTAAGGAGATGAATCATTAAATGAAAGTGAATTATAATTTTGGAATATACTGTAAATAACTTAGCAACTAATCCTCCTGTTGTGACCTAGACAAAATTTCCTACTGCCTCAATGCAAACCATTCCCTACGGCACAATATGAGCAGCCCTCCACATTTACTGTGGATATTTATATATTGGAGAAACAGGGTTTACGTATTTTGCCTATTGACTGACATCAATCACGTTGAGAAGAAAAAGCAAAGTAAGAGGTGAGCAGCGGCCACGTGACATAGATTTTTCTACAAAAGCCTTGGGAAGTGGAGAAGGCACAGGGCAGCAGTGATGCTCTCCTCGGAGCTATAAAAAAAAATATCTTTAAGCAGCATGAGTGCCTGCGCCAGCAAATACGCTTCAGAGATGCATGTTTAGCAGATCCAAGCATATCCCAAAACACTGCCCTGAAACTGCAGGGGTAATAGTTGTCCACTATGTATTTTCCACACCCACGCAGGCTTTGGCAGGGTGGTTATGGAGCTCCAACACCAGCGAGTTACAGGGAACGAGCCCACACCATCAGCAATGTTAATTAATATGCTGAAGATTAGAATAAACCAAAGCTGCCATAGATATTTCGAGGGAGGTCATTCTTCCCCTCCACCCTGCACCGGTGAGGCCACAACTGGAATCCTGTGTCCAGTTCTGGGCTCCCCAGTTCAAGAGAGACAGGGAACTGCTGGAGAGAGTCCAGCGTAGGGCAACTAAGATGATGGAGGGATTGGAGCCATCTCCCTGATGAGGAAAGGCTGAGAGAGCTGGGACTCTTTAGCCTGGAGAAGAGGAGGCTGAGGGGAGACCTTATTGATGCTCCTAAGTATCTAAAGGGTGGGTTGAGGGAGGATGGAGTCTTTTCAGTGGTTCCCAGCGACAGGACGAGGGCACAAGCTGGAACATGGGAAGTTCCACTCAAATATGAAGAAGAACTTCTTGGGGTGAGGGTGACAGAGCCCTGGAAGAGGCTGCCCAGGGAGGGTGTGGAGTCCCCTTCTCTGGAGATCTTCAAGCCCCACCTGGATGCTCCTGAGTGATGTGCTCTGGGCAACCCTGCTTTGGCAGGAGAGTTGGACTGGACGGTCTCTAGAGGTCCCTTCCAACTCCAACAATTCCGTGATTTCCAGAGTCTTACAGTACTATTCACTTACTTCTCCTCAGTGCTCCAGCCCTATCCCCCAAAACACCTGGTCCTTGAAAAGCCCTTCAACTCCATTGATAAAGCACTGACTACTGCCTTTTAAGCCAAACAGGTATTTTATACGTTAAAAAAAAACGTTTCAGATCTCAGAAGAGAGACCTTGCAAATAATGAATGATGAAGGAGGACTTCATACAAATATCAGTGTTTGCGTTGTGGCATCCTCTCAGGTTTTTTTGGTTATAGTTTTAAGGGCAGAATCGCAGCAGCTCACAAGGGTTTGTCAAAATCTAGACCACAGTCTCACTCTCCCAAAACAGACAGGAAAAACATTTCTATACATCTGTGGAATTAACCCCTCCGTTAGGTAAACCTCATCAAAAAATAACATTAAAATAAAAGAAGTCAATACTTTTTAGCCTACTTCCAAAGTTTTGCTTTGCTTGCAAAGTATAAAACCTTTAAGGTGCTGAGCGCTATATGGATTGTCTCCTTCCACACACAAACAAACAATAATCCCTGTAAAAATATTTTCCATGGATCTACTGCTGATTTTAAATAAAGAAAACTACCTGTAAGCCAATCCAGAAAAACATTATCTGTATTTGATAGCGGTCACAAACACCTTCCACACCCATCCTCCCAATACAGCTCAACACGTAGAATATTCATCGCGGTCCCCACCCTCGTTAAGGTACCATTTCTCACTCTATAATAATTAGTGGTCACATACAAGCAAGCAAAATCAAGTCCAGTCCTGCAATCCATACAACACAGTGCTTTAGCACACTGTAAAGTTCTGTAGAACTCAGGACAGCTCCAAATCAAAACTACTGAAGAAATAATTAGAGACGTAAAGGGTAACTTGGAACTTTTCAGAATACTATACGTTGCCTTGCAAAAATAGCAAGAAAAACAACTTAGTTCAGTGTAGCAAGAAAAGCACTATGCTTCTCACCCTCGTATATATATGGGGAAAAAATGGAAGTCAAGAGAAAGTTTTACTAATTGGAAGTGTTAAAATATAAGAAAGGCAAAGTAAAAATCATCATTATCATGAATAAAACAAAAAAGCTCATTTAACTTTACTGGAACAAGCAAAAAGAGATACCAATAGTCATATTAAAATCGTGGAACTGCTGCTAACAGTGAAAAAAAAATGCAAAAAAGAGCAAAGATATAAAACAGATATTTTTCTTCTTTATCTGAAGAGTTAAACAATGTTAGACAACAGCCATTAACATTTATTAACTCTTTGAGATCCCTAGGTCCAAATAACTTGTATCCAAAGTAACGAGAAACACCCAAGAGGTTTATCTGAATTATTAACACTCCTTTCCTTTTCAGGAAGTCCTAGAGCACCAGGGAAGTTCCAAAAGCCTGGAAGAAAACCAGGGTTGCTGCAATACTTAAAGTGAGTAATTGGGGAGATTAACTTTATGATAGCCTGTCATCTGGATACTGAGCCCATCCAACATAATGAGAAGTTTGATTTCGGATTTTATTAACAAAGACTTTAATTAATAAGCATCAAGTAATTAAAGCAATTAATATCAAACAAGCTCATGCGAAGTAAGTCCTGTCAAGCTAATTTTTTTTTATTTTTTTTTTTTGACAGAACTTTGTTTTTAGCTGCAAAGACAAGCATTGATGAGATACGCTACTTCTGCGCGGAACTTGACTTGGCCACCTCACAACATCTCGATTAAGAAACTAGGAAGATAAAAAAAATACATTAACAAACACTGCAGAAGCAGACTGGGAGGTGATGGGCAAGCCTGAAAACGTGGCTGTAAGAGAGACCAGCTCTTCTGGTCCCTGCAGAGCTGGTTATTGACACCAAGGGAAGGAGAACCACCGAGCTCCATCTGCCTGACCCAGCCCACAGCGGCTTCACCAGCCTCTAAGCAACCCCTGCAAGAAGCAAGAATTTGACCACAGGAATATCCTCTTTTAAAAGCAGAGTAAAAAATCCAGCGTCTGAAAGGTGGACAAAAAAATCCAGAGGAAAATTAAAGCACGTTTTGTTTCCCTTAAGCCTACAAAAAGTTGCTTCTCATGCACTGGCATAGATCACGCCCCGCTGGAGCACGGCTTCAGCGGCTTTCTCTTTGGTTTTTATATATCCCCAGTATTTTGAGGCACTCTGCATTAGCTAAGCATTTGTCTAGAAAGCTCAATTTAAAAAAAAAAAAAAAAGGGCAAAAGCTGAAAATAAAACAAAAGATGAGAACAATTCCCTTTCACTCCTGCAACCGCATGTAATTGCCATTCTCATTTCCACAACATACCTCTAAACTTACCTCTAAAGAAAATATTGACTGAATTAAATATTAAATACCCAATCATCAAAAATCCCCAGCAGCTTCCATCTTCGTGCATCTTGTCTTTCTCTGTTTCCATGTCTACTTAACTGAAAAGCTAAGTAACTTTCCTGAAAAATAGAGGTTGCTTATGGCTTGTTGCCCGATAGAGGCATCATCCTGAGGTCTTACTTTTGTGACAATTTGCGAGACCTTCCTCCCTTCCCTACTTTGTTTGGAAGCAGAGACACCATTTCTACATTTAGCTGTAAACCTTTCTTGCCCTTCCCAATTAAAAATATCCCAAACCTAACAGGCTGGAAGAGAGGGTTGGGAGGCTAAACAAAGCCTTAAAACGGACTTCTGGATTCCAACTAACTTGTGATTTTTTTTTTTTTCAAGTGGCAAAATGGTGACTTTTAAGCAAAACGACTGAACCCTCAAAATCAAAACTGCTAGGAGAGAAGCCAAGGGCAAACCGAAAAATTGAACAGTCAGGAGTAAGGCAGAAACTGCACTGCAAAATTCAAAAGAAGCTTGAGGAACCCATGTACCAAATTACTGCAGAGGGGTTAAAACAAAGTAAACGAGACCCTCTGCAACTGCTTAAAACATTCTGGTTTTCCAACTCTTTGCTTGTTACCTGGTGGGTAAGTATATGTCTGTCTGTCTTCTGCATTTTTTGAGTTCCAAAAGTGTGACTAAATACCAACATAAATAGTAGCAAATTATACATTGTCAGAGTGTCTAAGCAGTATAATAGAACCCCCGCTGAAATACAACCTCCTCAGACTTTTTATTTTATTATGCTTCCTCATTATGCATATTTTTGAAGTTAAAGATCTCTGGAAATAACAGAATTCTTCTTAATACATATAAAACATGCATTCTAGGTGTACCAGCAACAGTTCAAGCAATACTTCCTCAAACGTTTTTCCAACACTAGAAGGTATGTTGGAAAATGAGTTCCAAGTACTCCTAAGTCATCTTGAAAACTACTGCCAGAGGTAAAAGGTATCAGCTTAATTATTTTTTTTCCTACACAGGGAATAGTATACGGTGAAGCCTACTCAATCTTTTCACAGTTTTATTTCAAGGTGGAAGTGAAACTAAATTAGAATGCCAAAAATAATTACGATTTCACAGACTTTCGCCAAACACACAGGTGCTATAGAAACCTATTGACATTACCATTTCAACAAAACACTTTTCTGATATATTCTTAAGAATATAACTAAAACACTAAGGACGCCCGTGGGAAATTCCACACCCTGGACAAGAATTTTGGATCTACTCTGACTCCAAACTGTATCAGTTGCTCTATTAAGTAAGAAATGACCAACTCCTACAGACATTCTATTAAAAAAAAAAAAAAAAAAAAAAAGCCCAAAACCAGACCCTTTCTGTTTCTCAAACTCTCAAAACAACCAGAGAGAGAGAGATCTTCAGTCAGCCTGCTGGATGCCTATAATCTTGATCCAAATTACCAGAGCTGAAGAAAGTTCAGGTAATATTTAGGCATAGGTTTCAACAACAGCAAAAAAATCCATTGTACTGCAGTTCTAGAAAGGGGGAAAACCCAAATGCCAAATGACGGGGTACTGTTTAACACAGTCATATAAAAGATGTTGTTCTACTTGCAAAGTTAAATGCACAGCAACAGTGGATGGATCTACAAGGACAATCATGAAAGAGTATTTCACAAAAACATCATGAAAACAGAACAGATAAGAACAAAAATTCTTATCTGCAGCTCTAGGTACTCTGGACTTACAAAACCTATTAGAAACTATCAGTTTAAAAAAAAAAAAAAGAATAATTACAACTCAAGTATGACCTAAATTCACTGTATTCAGGCTCTATTCTGTCCTCTGTTAACATCCTTCAGCCAGAGGTCAGCTGCAAACTAGCCCCTATAAATCAGGGCATAGCCAGAAGGACACATTCTGTTACTAAAATATTATTTTACTAACACAAGATGAACAGATGTCTTCTTTAGACTGAGAAGGGAGACAAGGAAACACAATTAAATCAAACCAAAGGCAGCGAGAGAATCCCTCCTTCTGACTAGATAACAGCTTCTAATGTGGAGTATCTCTTAAAAAACAAAAACCCCAACAAGCCAGTAATGTCTAAAGCCCAGTGTTTCCACATCCCTCTTCTTACCACCATTTGGACAGTCATTTCTTGACTTGGTCCCTTCTGAGGAGCTGTTTCCATAGCGTAGATGAAGGCAGCATACACACAGTAAAGATATCAATGCTTTAAAGGTATTTTCATAATATTCTTACTGCCTATGTCATGTATTGCCACACAATTTTCCAGATTCACTTGGGTCGGGAATTAGTTCCCAAATGACTGTCACAAAAAAACTGACAGTGCTGAGTTTTGACCTTTTTTCCTCACCTAGGCAATTATTTTTGAAGGAGAGTAAGTAAAGACATTAATGGCAACCTGATAAATGCCAGTTCTTATAAACCTTTAAAGGATCTTACAAACTCCACCCTTCTATGGGCTGCTGGGCCATTTTAAGATCCCTTTATCTGTGCCTTCCATTAATTTGCAAAGTGAAACTGCTGGGATATGTAAGGGCAAGAGCTCAGAAACAGAACCAAACTAATTTAAATACGTAACAAGAACATGAGCATCAATAACTAAAAGAGAATAAATACAGGAGTAACAAGTTCAAAGACTAAAAACCCTCTAAAGATGCAGAAATTAATAGCGATTGATTAATGAATGACCCAGCACAGATTTGAGGTAAGCTGCTGAGCAAACATTTGTTTGTAAAGACGGCCTTTTCTTCCTCCTTTTAATCTAGGATTAATAAGGACCCCTCCTCTCTTAGACAAAGAAGAAAAAGCCACACTCAAGAAAAACCAAACCAAAAACCCCGACCGAGCTGCCCCTTCAAGAGCACAACCCTTCGAGGTTTTTCTTCAGTATAAACCAATCTATTCCCCTAGCAAATCCCGTTTTATAGCTTTCTGTCCAACCAAACAAAGCTGGTACGAAATGCCAGTGCTTTCAGAGATGTCACAACAAAACAACTTTCAACAGAGAAAGAAACGCAATTACATAATATTTTCTTTTATTTTTAATCCTCCTCTTTGTTTTGGCTTTGGTGAGGACTGCTGATGGTCTGTCAAGTAAAAAAAAAAAAAAAGAAAGAAAAGAAAAATAATTCAATGCTGAATTTTCAACTGAAAGTTTCAATTTATGGGTTTTTAACTCTCTTGGTGATACCAAACAGATGTAGGAGATCTTCAGCTCCAGCTGGTATTGGGTTCTAACCCTCACCAGCACTTGATTGCTCTTCCAGCTGTGGTGTGAAGCCAACCACAGCTTCTCCAGTGAGGAAACCACACTCAGACTCATCGTTCCTTAGCGGCGTTCCTCCTACGCGGCCCAAAAGCACCACGAAACGCCTGGCTCTCCACCTGAGCACTATGTAAATATTCCTATGCAACACATTTCTACACCCGGTATGCACAATAGGGCGTTTTTATTACACAACTGTAGTAACACACCTTCGTCCCTCGTGCTGGATTTCCTGCCTATACTTCCACCGAAGGACGGTTGACGGACTCAAACAAGGACTTTGCATGCGACTCAAGCTTTCAGGGAACTTTTTTGCAATTAATAAATCGGGAACAGAATTAACTACCCTCAGTAGAAAGACGGGGTCTCTCAGAGATTTCAGCCAACCCACGTCAAGGGGACTGCAGTGCAGGGAAGCTGGGGATGGAAGCAAAAAGGGTCACACCGCTTGCCTGCGAGCCCTACAAAGGTTTCCCTCTGGGCAGCAAGACACCGAGAGCTCTCAGCTATGGGACAGGTCTGGTGGGGCAGTCAAGAGACACAGAAAAGGCTGGGTTCAGCATCTCCGAACTGAAGCGTCCTTGCACGGCTTTGCACAAGGACGACCACTGGTATCCACCCCTTTTGCAGCAGCCCCAGGTCCCCACACTTGAACCAGGTCCAGGGGCAGCCCTACACCATCCCGGCTGAACCACCACCACCAAGCCCTCAGGCCCTGTCTTTGGCACTGTAAAAGCAATGACCCGAATCCAAATTAGAAAATAATAGTAATTGAAAAAGAAAAGGCTCAGTACTGCAAATAAAGTTAAACTTACTTTCACTGCAGCTTCTTTTCCCACCGTTTTTGAAGTTGCGTTTAAAAACGCCACGTACAAAACGGAAAGCAACCCAGAAGCTCTGAATCAAGCCATCCCTGAACCGTTCGGAGGTATTTCTTCAGACACGAACATGAAAGGCTCCTCTGTTTTCCAACAGAAAACGATAAAGGAGGCTTTCAATCCAGAAACACACGCACCCACACGAAAGCTGGCCTCATCCCAGACGGGTTTCCCAACGCAAAGCGTGCCACGTCCCCCTCTCCATCCCTCCAACAGACACCGACCCCATCCAGCGGCTCAACGTCACACGTGGGACTGACACAGGCTCAGACATTTTGATGTCCGAGCGCCATTTCCAACAGTACAAAAATAGACACGGGCATCGAATCTGGTTTAGCCAAAGTTTTCACTTTGTTTGCGGCATTACAGACTTTTCTGCTAGAAATAATTTTTTTTGGGGGGGGACAGAGGCGGTGCCCAGCACGGTGGACGCAGCTGCAGCTCCCAGCTCACGAGGCTGCCCGTCCAAAGACCAAAAAAAAAATAAAATAATAAAATAACCCTAATAAAATACCGTGTGATAGCAAGTTACTGCGAATCAACCGAGGAACACAGTAATTGCACATGCACGCTCTTTAACTCAAGTGACCCCTGCTTTTGCCAGGGGCTAATAATGCACAAACAATTACCATAAATAGCTGATGAAGTGTAACTTGTTTGTGCATCTGAAAGAGTGGGTGTTTCTGGAAATCCTATCATACGCAGAGTTACATACTCCGGCACCTTAATTACTTGTTCAACCCTGTCTAGTAATACCTGCTGGGTTGTTTGTTTTTTTTTTTCCCCCCCTACTCTTGAGCAGCAGCGACAAGCTCCCGGGACTTGCCTTTTTTCCACACGCTCCATCACTCCGAGAAAAAGCCCAAAAGAACTACCAAGGAGCCACGGCAGACACGGCTCGCCCTCACACAAGCCAAGTGGCCCAAAACTGCACTCGTCCCAGAGAAGCCACCCGAAAAAGTGATGTACTTTCAGAAATAAAGAGGCTGAAGCAATAAGAAACTACAAGTTACACACGCCAATAGCCCCCAAAGCACTCCTGTGCGTTTACACACGGGTTTTCCACTACCAATTCTAAAAATACGGCAATGAGAGGAAAAAAAAAAAAAAACAACAACCCACACTTCTGCCGTTTGAAGAACTGACCACCAGCCAGGAGGACGGGACCGAAGGCTCACCCAGACAGAAGGCACCTCACGTGCCATAACAGCGGCCGCGGCCAACTCGCCTTTAGAAGCGTTTGCTGTGATTTTTAAACTCCGGATAGATGGGTGTCACGCACACTTAAGCCCATTATAATAAACCCCGTCAAGAGGCAAACGTTGCTCGGGGGTTCCAGCTCGGGACCGTCTTGCCGCAAGGCTCGGCAAGGGGACCACGTCGGCACGTCAGCCTTTGTAGAGATGGACTTGCAAGAAAGCACTTCGAGGGGCTGACTCACCCGCCCTGCTGGCTCTCAGGAGCCAGACACAACTTACTGGACGTGATCACAAGTTGTAGGGAAACAGAACATGAATTTACACCCACCAGGAATAGTCCCATTCTTCAGACAACAACAACAACAACAACAAAAAAAGCCCATTAATTAACTTCCCAGTGTTGAGGTCTTTTACACCCGCAGTAGAGCAAGTTTACTGCCATTTCATACACGTAAAACCATTAACACGTAATACTCCAAACTGTAAGTATTATTAAGTAGAGCGATGAGCCAAAAAACTGCAGATGCCAACAGTTTGTTCATTTTTTGGCTTGGGGAGGGCTTCTCAGATCCTTTGCAACATAATATAAATCATATTTACAAATCAAAAGACATGAATAGTCTCGCATGTCAAGCCACGGTGATTTACAGACACTTACGTATTCTCACTTTTCAAAGTATGTCATCAGGTGCCTCGGCACCGGGCTAGAAATACAAAGAGATGCAGATAACGTCCCAAAGAGCTCCTTTCTATTCGCTTCCGTTTTAAGTGCTGGACATACAGAGTAGACATTCTCATTCATCTCCACTTCAGCAGCTTTTTCTGGGTTTTCAAACTCCCTTCTTTCAACACGCCAGGGTACGGAAAAATAATTAACAGATGTAAGTTACAGCTGCGTTGATGACAGGAGCAGTGATACTGTAGAAGAGATGCTAAACAGAGATGATACAAGCAGGCTAAGCAACGGGAGCAATGTACCCAGACGCATTCCCACGTGTTTTTTGATTCCCGTCCTTCTTTGCATGAGGATGCGTGCGAAGAGCACATGAATCAAAAAAAAAAACCCCACAAAAAAACCCCACAAGATGCAGCCAAATAGCATCTCCAAACCGGCAGCACTGAAAGAAGTGATGCTTCCTGAAGGATGGAAAGAGAAGTAAAGGTTGTTTTTGCAACACAACAGTGGCTTCGGTAAAAACTGCCGCTTGAAAAAGAACTTGCAGTCACTGGAGGTGTTGCACCAGGCAGTTGAGTTTGCAGCGACCTGCTCTAAATATGAGACTTGAACGGGATCTTTCTGCTCTTGCACCAGAGCCCTCCAGTAGATCCAGCCACGGCACGGGATGTTGGCAGCAAGGCACGCACAGCAATCGAGCTGAACGCCACCAGCACACGAAGTAGCCGAAGAAAAGAAATTCAGGAAGGAAAAAAACAACAAGGCCCAGTTGATGAGTGGATGGATGGCTGTGGAGGGACGGTCCCAAAGAGTGGTGGTCAATGGAGTTAAATCCAGCCGGCGGCTGGTCACAAGTGGTGTTCCTCAGGGCTCAGTGTTGGGACCATTTCTTGTTTAACATCTTCATCGATGATCTTGATAAGGACATAGAGTGTATCATCAGTAAGTTCGCAGATGACACCAAGTTAAGCGGGAGCGTTGATCCGCACGAGGATAGGGAGGCTCTACAAAGAGACTTGGATGGATTGGATCATTGGGCCAACATCAACGGTATGAGTTTCAACAAGGCCAAGTGCCAGGTCCTGCACTTGGGCCACAACAACCCCATGCATTGGTACAGGCTTGGGGAAGTGTGGCTGGAGCTGCCTGGCGGAAAAGGACCTGGGGGTTCTCACTGACAAGAGGCTGAATACGAGCCGGCAGTGTGCCCAGGTGGCCAAGAAAGCCAACGGCATCCTGGCTTGGATTAGAAATAGTGTGACCAGCAGAAGTCAGGAGGTGATTGTCACCCTGTACTCAGCACTGGTGTGTCACTCCACACCTGAGTGTGGAGTGTGTGTGACACTCAACACCTGGAGTGTCGTGTCCAGTTTTGGGCACCTCAATACAAGAGAGATCTGGAGGTGCTGGAGCGGGTGCAGAGGAGGGCAACGAAGCTGGTGAAGGGCCTGGAGAATAAATCTTATGAAGAGCGATTGAAGGAGCTGGGACTGTTTAGTTTGAGGAAGAGGAGGCTGAGGGGAGACCTCATCACTCTACTTGAAAGGACATTGTAGAGAGGTTGGTGCTGGTCTCTTCTCACAGGTAACTGGCGACAGAATGAGAGGGAATGGCTTCAAGCTGCAACAGGGTAGGTTTAGACTGAACATTAGGAAGCAATTCTTCACAGCAAGAGTGGTCAGAGACTGGAATAGGCTGCCCAGGGAGGGGGTTGAGTCACCATCCCTGGATGTGTTGAAGAGTCGTGTAGATGTGGTGTTGGGGGATATGGCGTAGGGGAGAACTTTGTAGAGTAGGGTTGATGGTTGACCCCTCGATGACCCCAAGGGTCTTTTCCAACCTGAATGATTCTATGATTCCATGAGTAGAGATCACTATTTCAGCACCAATGGGTGTATTTAATCAAAACGCAAAGGAATAGCATCACAGGTGTGGGGATGGAGGACAGCAGCTTGTTGGTGGTGTACACAAGTGCAAGGAAGCGAAAAGAAAACAGAGGCAGAACCACAGAGCTCAGCAAGGAGAGTGGTCACGTCTACACGAGGAGAAGGAGCGGTAGAAATTTCTCCTGGTTTTAAAGGTGTGCCAGACTAACACTTGCAGCAATGTCTATGTAGTGAAGCGAGAGCTGCAAGATCCCCAGCGGTGGTGAGGACATAGCAGCCACGGCTGGCAGCCGGGACATGTGTCCCAGCATCCTGGGGCACCTGCGTCCTAGGTGCCAGCCAGATAGTCCCAGGTCATCCCAGGTCCCTAACTTCTGTTATCTGCAGCAGCTAAACCAAGCTGGCACAGGGATGCACCCACGTGCTATAAGCCCTACCAACCTTTTCACTGCTTAAACATACACCTCAAGGCAGCAGAAATAAATCAAGAGATCAGACAGCATCAACGGCACATCAGGCTGTAAGTAACCTGGTGCTAATGAAGCCACCCACAGAAAAAAAGGCAACAAAACAGCACTGCAGAGGCAGGACAGCCAGGCAGCATCCCCCACTGATGGGAAGTAACATGGAGAACTGACCACACGGAGCTCCACATACCCAGGGGTGGGGGGAAAAGGCATTTTCATGAACATCCAGCAGAGACCCCAGCGTAGCAAGTAAAAAAAAAACAAACCCTACAACCCAACCAAAAAACCACCCACTTCTTACGTAAGGTCAGTAACAATGAGCTCCTCACAGTTCTCTCATAGGACGTGGCCCCTCACCCAAACTCCCCCCATTTTGACTCTCTGCCCTCACGCATCTGGGAGGTGAAGTAGTGGTGGGATTAAAAGAGAATGGTATAAATAAAAGGTAAAAAACAAACAAACAAACAAACAAACCTCCTTCATCAAAGACAAGACTTAACTTCCATAGTTCTTTAATTGGAGTCCAAAAAAAAAACCAAAACTGAAGGGATATGGGAAAGACTTAAATGGACAGATGGGAATATCTTTGTCACATGAAAAGCTGGCCTGGTGCAAATAATCAAGTGGACTTACCTGTTATCAGCTTAAGTTTTCAGTAGGTTAATGGAAAACCTCTAAACCAAAACTACAAATTTAAAATTCTGTCATTGGAAAGGCTGGTACAGAATAATCCGAGTTTTTTGTCAGGCTACCAGAATACAGTGATTTTCAAGTATTATTTGTAATAAAGTAGAGCCTGAGGCCCCCCGTGAACCCAGTGCTACATTATGTCACATTCAATTTTGTTTTTCTATCTAGGAGCTTACCAAAAAAAAGAGAAAAAAATAAATCCCATGCATTCTCTGTCTTAAGCTTCCAACCAAAATACAATGTTCACATGAGAGAGAGTGGAGAATTACAACACATCTCGGCGTGGCCGCACGGTGAGACCAAGAGCAGGCCTCATTCCATGACCCAGTGTTGCACTCCCAGGTAGAATTTCCATAACCTTTTCCTTAGCTTCCCAGCACCATTTGCCAAGTCCATCAATACATCAACACACACTCATTTCCAATCGCTCAAAAAAAACCTGGCAATATAGCCCCGGAGTTTCATTCTCATCCTGCTCACACAGGACATGGAGGGGACCAGGAGACACCACGGGGAAGGCATCGCTCCCAGGCTGCTCCCCCATACAGACATGGCACTGCAGTTACCCAACGTGCCACCAGCTGATGGGAAACCCCACCATCCTCCTGACTTTCATAGAATCATAGAATGGTTAGAGTTGGAAGGGACCTCAAAATCATCGAGTTCCAACCCCCCTGCCCTGGGCAGGGACACCTCCCACCAGACCAGGTTGCTCCAAGCCCCATCCAGCCTGGCCTTGAACCCCTCCAGGGATGGGGCAGCCACAGCTTCTCTGGGCAACCTCTTCCAGTGCCTCACCACCCTCACAGCAAATAATTTCTTTCTGGTATCTCATCTAAATCTCCCCTCTTCCAATTTAAAACTCACCAGGCTGAGGGGAGAAGCAGCGGGACCGGACTGTTGTGGGCTAGAAGCTCACAGGTAGCAGACACTGACCACTCAACAAGACATGTAAGAGCGTCCGCAGCACTAGTTCAAAGAAAAATGGCAATTCCCAAGCCCCCAAAACCTAGGGCTTTGTTTTTAGCAGGCAGGTGCCTGCACAAGGTTAGCCCCGCACCGTGGTGCATTCACTGCTTCACCATACGAATGCTCCGCAGACACCAGCCACAGCCTGGAGAGACCCAGTAAACCGCCCCAAAACCGCTCCCCAAGTCTTCCCACAAAGAGGAGATCACTAACCTGAGCTCGGGAGCACCACCAGCGCCGCTCCTGCTCCCAATCCCACAGCCCGCGTGGGGAGGAGGACTGCAGGAGATCTCCCTTCCTCCTCAACACCCCTCTGCGTCCCACCACCGCCGGGACCCACCTCCCTTCACCCCCTCGCAACCTCATCCCTCCCAGCTGGAGCTGGTCATCCAGCAGAGCCAGCCCAACCCCTGCAGAGGGCACCTCACGGTCTTGCAGCTGATGAGGATTTAGAAAATTACCCCCAGGTGAAACGAAAAGTTGTTTTTGTTTTTGTTTTTTTTTTTTTAAAAAAAAAAAATCAAGCCAGCTGTAGAGAGCAAGCAGAGAAGTGTAAGACACCTGTGAATTTGGCCAGGAAGAAAAAAAAAAAAAAGTGATTTGAAAGAGAAGGCAGGCTATAATTACAAAATATTACAGATAAGTGATTTCATTACTTGCACAATTTTCCTAGCGATGAAAAAGTCAGTAACCTGGTAAGAGCATAAACTATGTTAAATTTAATTATTAGTATGTTTGTGCCACCTGAAAATGAGATCGGTACATTTTTCAACCAGCAGTGATCTGCTCTTTCAACGCTATTTTTTTTTTTGCAGCAAATAATACAAGCCAATGATTGTCCAAGATTTGAAAGCAATTTGTCCTAATAAACCCATGTAGGGATTTAAAACACATCTAACATCACAGAATCTGAATGACAGGTTTTTTAAATGAATTAATGGACTTTGAGATAACGCATTTAAGTTAGCAGATACATTGAAAACACATTAGTGAATGTTCTAAAGTTCTAAAAAAAACACCTACCAATAAAAAACAATGTCTTCAGTTTTATCTTTAAAAAAAAAAAAAAAGAAGCTTGAAAATTTATTTTGGAATTTTTCCAAATTATGCTAAATTTAATACTAACTAAATAAATAGAGCTGGATTTATTTGCTTAATTCGTTACCAACCTGCTCAATCATGGTTGGAGCCATTAGCAGCCACTCATGGTTTTGTCGTTTCCTGCCTCCATTCATCCTATTTATTTCTTTTAACTTTGTCCCTCGGTCCCTGTAACCTAAAGCCTTAAGGAGTGATGTTGTGTCCTTCCAGACTAAAACAATGTTAACGGCTGTAATTATGTCACTGTGACACAGTTAATGTCTGAATCCTATTTATATTTAGCATCCTGTTTTGTTTTTGGTTTGTTTTTTTTTTTTTCACAACCTCTTCTTGGCCCTCCTCCACCCTGCCTCTCCGATCTCGTGTCCATCATCCCATTACTGCCCACTCATGCATTCCTTCACGTCCCATCCTCATGACCACGCAGCTGGGGTTGCCCTTCAGCCTGTGCTGCCTCATCCATCTGGAATTCCCTTTCTTCAGCCCCAGCCCTCTTCTCGGTTCTCACCTTTACGTGTGTCAAGAACGTATTGGTTTACAGTCACCACTAAATCCCACGGACTTTTTCCATCTCTATGACGGAGGGCAGGTTTTTATCCTGTCCTCACCGGCACCATCACAGGCAGCAAAAATACTCGGGCCTTTTCCGCTTTGGCATTTAATTTATATTGTATTTTATTCCATTAATAATTTGATCCCCTTTTCACAGAATCACAGAATCTTCGTGGTTGGAAGGGACCTTTGAGATCATCGAGTCCAACCATACACACACACACACAAAAATCCTAACCCAACTATAACACGCCCTGAAGTGCCACGTCTACACGTTTCTTAAATCCCTCCAGGGATGGTGACTCCACCACCTCCCTGGGCAGGCCCTTCCAGGGCCTGACCACCCTCTCAGGAAAGTCATTCTTCCCAAGATCTCATCTAAACCTCCCCTGCCCCAACTTCAGACCGTTTCCTCTGCTCCTCTCATGATTCCCTTGGGAGAAGAGGCCAACCCCCACCTCTCTACACCCTCCTGTCAGGGAGCTAGAGAGGGCAAGGAGGTGTCCCCTCAGCCTCCTCTTCTCCAAACTCAACATGATGACCAGTTCACAGAATCACAGAATCTTCTAGGTTGGAAGGGACCTTAAAGATCATCTTGTCCAGCCGTCAACCTAACTGACAAAAATAGACACCTGCACAACAAACAAGGAGCATCACTATCACTAAATCATACCTCCCAGCACTACATCAACCTGTCTTTTGAACACCTCCAGGGATGGTGCCTCAACCACCTCCCTGGGCAGCCCATTCCAATGCCTGATAACCCTTTCAGTGAAAAAATTTTTCCTAATATCCAGCCTGAACCTCAGCCTCTCCTCAGCCCCCTCAGCCTCTCCTTGTAGAACTTGTTCTCCAGACCCCTCACCAGCTTGGTGGCTCTCCTCTGGACACACTCCAGCCCCTCAATGTCCTTCTTGTGGTGAGGGGCCCAGAACTAAACCCAGCCCTCGAGGTGAGGCCTCACCAGTGCCCAGTCCAGAGGCACCATCACTGCCCTGCTCCTGCTGGCCATGCTGCTCCTGACACAGGCCAGGATGCTGGTGGCCTTCTTGGCCACCTGGGCACACTGCTGGCTGTTCCAACACCCCCAGGTCCTTTTCTGCTGGGCAGCTCCAGCCACTCTGCCCCCAGCCTGTAGCGCTGCAGGGGGTTGGTGGGACCCAAGGGCAGGACCCGGCACTTGGCCTTGTTGAACCTCATCCCATTGGCCTTGGACCATCCATCCAACCTGTCCAGGTCCCTCCGTAAAGCCTCAAGCAGATCAACGCTCCCACCTACTTTGGTGCCATCTGCAAACTTACTGAGGGTGAATTTCCCTGCAAGGTAGCCGTTGCACCTCTCTTTGCAGCTTTACATTTACATGCTACCTACACGTCCACATTTTGCCAGCATCCATAAATGTGTGCCTACCTCCTGCACGGACGTTTACTACACCAAACAGAGTGATTTCAACCATATTCCCTTGACGCTGTATCACACTACCAAGGTAGGACAGTAGTATCTTTAACAATGCCACTCTATTGCTCCCCTCTCTCTTCTCATTCTTCTGCAGCTGAGCTGAAATCAGGAACATACCAAACACTGCCAAGTTCCTCCTTGCTACTTGAACAGCTCTCTGCTTTTACAGAAAATATAAAAGATTTGTAGAAATCACACTTTTTTTTTATTTTATTTTTTTTCCCCAAGCAGAATTACCTTCTGAAAAGTCCCGAGATGCCACGCTGAGCAGAAGGGGGCAGCTAGACGTGAAGCTGAACGAGGAAAAGCTCCTCGTCAGCCCCAGTGGCACAGACTTTTTTTGTGAGACCTTTCTTCTTTATGCTAAACTTGCTTAGAATGTAATATTTACAACCTTCCCTGGCAACTTTTATGCTTATGAATTCTTTTTCCATATAGGTTGTTGGACAGCACATACAAAAGAAGGAACAGCTCTGGAAAACTTTGCATTTTATCTGTTTTGCCTTCCATTTCATAAAACCAAGCCTGCTTCACGTCAAGTACCCTCTTCTCTAATATTGGTAGAGCATCACTAGATTTGGTATTTACCTTTTAAAACCAAACAGCTTTTCATCAGCATATATTAAATGGCACTTTTAGAGAGTATAAAATTTAAAAATGTCACACTTATTTCTTCTATTCAGACATACCTCCTCCTAACTCTTCGGCACGCAAAGATGGCTATGCGCTTTTCTGGTCACTTTTCTCTCTTTTAATTCTAGGTGACTCATGTAGCTGTTAGCTTAATTGGCATCACTTAAAGTAGTCTGGGAAATTTCATACTGCTGAATGGGAACGTGTTACTACTGTATCTGCCTGAGATCTAAATAAATTCCACATTTGGCCCAATGAAGTAAGACACGCAAGATTTCAACCCGTTCTTGGAGAGTATGAAAAACAGCACTCTAGATTTTAGTAAAGTAAAAACAGATTCCCTTCCCTGTGACCCCTCGCTATATCTCAAATAATACTGCCACAACAGTAATTTTTGCCTAATTAGCTACCAGATAAATAAGCCTGCTTCTCCATGGAATATTCTATTCATTAACAAGATGTAGAACAGAAATTAAATTACGTGGCATGCCAATATTAAAGTAGAAAAGCATGGCTGTGACTTAAAGTCAGCAATATGTCTTTATACTTTTCTCATTCGCATTTTTCATCAGGACAGCATTTGCCTTTGGCAGGAGCTTGCAATGTAAAGAAGACAAAAGAAGAACATTCATTAACAGCCTTCCTCAAATGAAAACATTGCTACAGGGATATATAAAAGTGTCTTCATGAATTCACAGATAATGTTCTTCCAAATACACACTTTTACCACCTGGGACATGATCCTGGGAGTCTGTTGGTTGCCTCTTCATGTCCTGCTTTGTACTAAAGTCACGATGAGAGAAGGCATTCAGATCCTTCCGTAGCCATTTGATTCAATTTGGGGCAAATACACAAAACCATCAGCTTGCAAGACACATTGAGTCTAGAAGGGTCGGAGCATTCAGGCACCGATAGCACACTCCAAAAGCCAGCATTTCTTCAGCTGGAGGACCGTAAACTTGACAAAGAAAGCATAGAAGATAAACAAACAGCATCCATCTCTAAGGTGTAATCATTGTATTTTAATCAAACTGGCCACACTCATCTTTCAAGCACTGCATATCACTTTCATTACTACATTATTGCCAATGGCAAGGAAGTCACATAATTATAGAATCAGCATCATGAATTTGAAACACTAAGTAACCACACCGTTACCTAAGACCTAAAAAGTGTGCCTTAAATAGAACCATGATGTTCCCAGCAACAGCTACACCATAATACTAAAACCAAAGATGTTTCATCCATCTAGAATGCCCTTTGCATTTGTTCCTTTTATAAGAGAAATATCACACGGAGAAAACCCCGCACTGTCTATTTATCAAAGTTCCCCAAGAGTTCAAGTCAATCTCCATTTGTATTCATGATTTTTAACCTGTAACACGCAAGCAAATTAGAACCTGCCTAGGAATAACCTGATCTACATAATTTGCATTGGCACTCTCTTTGGCCGGCAGAAAACTGAACAAAAGACCTTGGTCACTCTCATTTGCATTCAAGCAACTGGCCAAGTTTTGCAAACATGCTTCTATGTATTTACAGTTCCTGAATACACACAGAGCTTGTTGCAGGAAGAACATAAACCGTAAGGGGCAGGAGGAAAAAAAAAAATATGACCCACCACCTTGCAAAACAGTTTACATGGCTTGAATTCCTCTATTGCACAATAACTAAAGGAGTAAGCAGGAATGTTATTTTTCATTACGCTGTACTACTCACTGCGCTCTGCCTCCCTTCCTCGGCCACACATTCAGAATTACATCAAACACGGTGCCTCCAGGAATGACTTGACTGGTCCAGCGCCCAGGAAGGATGGCATGGTCTAGAGGAACAGGCAGGAACTGGGAGCACCAGTCACACCTCCTCAACTCCAGCCCTCCCTGCAACTTTGAGGGCATCACTTCTCCCTCCCTACTGCCTCACTTTCTCCAAGGATAGCATTCCTCTGTAACAGATGGTAAAATATTCTCTATTCTGGTGCTAATCATTGCAGTGGTGGACCACTTAAGTCATCATTGCTTGGACTAAGTTACTTTCTCTCTGGATGCATTCAAGTGGGCTGGAGGTATCCGCTTTGGTTTTTACCTACCTGTACCTGCAGCACGTAACAGGAGTTCATGGGATCTACTAAGGCTGTGTGGGTGCCTCAAAACATAGAACTGGTCCAAAATATTTAAACTGGCTCCTACGAGCTAGTGCTAAAACTTGCATTTACTTTTCTCCATTACAGAGTTTAAACTGGGCTGCAGAGTTCTGGAAGCGTGGTTAATCGACTAACCTAGCCAGTCCTCCTTAAAACATTTATTCAATACCCCTGATGTTGGCAATTCTTTACGTGTACTTGATCTCCAAGAATTAGAAGAGAAACGTTAGATTAGGGACACTACTAAGGAAAAGCCATTAAACAGGCCTTTGTTTTAACACAGAGAAGGTAAAAGCATTCCTTAATGCAATAAAAAGTGAGTATTTACATACTATGCCCTAATTAAGATTTTTTTTCCTGTAATTCTACTGGCTGTCCTGGAAGAGCCATAAACATTTAGTAAAATAATCTCAATTTATACTGCTTTGTTCTATGCCTTCAAGTACCGTACATGGCTGTACTCCAGATCAAGTAGTTGTCCTCAAATGCCTTCCAACGAGCCCTGCCAGATTCTGTGGTTCAGAAGTAATTTAAAGGCAGAAAGCTGTAGCAAATGAGACCTAATGGAAAACAGAGAATGCCTTAGTTCATCCTAACTGTTTGCAGAAGAGAAATGGAAAACCACAAGGAAAGAAAGGAAAAAGAAAAGAAAGTGCCAAAATGTTGTATTTCTCTCTGCAGATGAAGCTAATGATTCACCAATATCATGACATAGCATGTGCAAGTGCCTTTTAACGATTTGAGAAATTTATGATAAAAAAATTGAAATAGAAAAATACTGCCCTTTTGGAAGCACCACTTTGTTTTAAAACAGCTTTTTTTTTTTTTCACTTTTCTTTTTTCCCTTCCTTAACTCCAGCATGTTATTCTTCACTTTCAATCACCTGTGTTGAATAAACTAATTCCTCCTGGTTAGAGGAGAGACCATCAACCACTGGCTGTTAAATGCAGCCAACTGTTCATAACTCCAGCAGATGGTTCTCTCCTGCTGGCCAACAGAAACTTTATGGTCCTTTTCCTAATTTCTCTCAAGAGATACAGCAATTCTTTATTTAGAAAGCAATCACCCCTGCAATATAGTGTCTCCCCTACGAAGTCTATTTTCAGTTAGCCACGCTGATTTGCTCCCCCACACCCTTCAGAGTACACTGAAAGCATCAAATAGAAATAGACTGACAGCAGGCCTGACCTAAAGCCATCAAATATCACTAGAAGTCCTTCCATCCGTGTGTTCATCATGGGCTTTTTCTGCTTAAGCCTAAGTACCACCACGGCCAAGCCGTGCTGTGTATTCCTATGCTGAGTGGCACTCAGGTGCCTGGATGGAAGGATGAAGGATGTCAGCTTTCAGAGGAACCTTCAGGAGCGAAGCCCCGTGAATCCCATGGAAATTAACGTCACTTTTCCTGACTGCAGAGGGTCTTAAAAGGGTGCTCTTTAAATATGTTAAAAAAAAAAATAAAAAATTAAAAACTAGGAAAAAAAACAAATCCAAAGGCGGTTCAGAAAGCTACAGATTTAAATATTAATGACCACTGAACTACTAGATGTTCCTTGGATTCCTGAAGGTTTTTCTTACACCCTTGTACGACAGCACAGAAAACAAGAAATCCTTGTAATGGGGTGTGTGCGTGTGTGTCTCCTCACAACTCTCAGCCCAAAAGAAGGTGGGATAAATTCATTTTAAGCCCATGCTAGGCAAAATGCTATTCTCAATCCTGGCCTGTTCCAAGGACTGGAAAGCAAGCTTCTTGTGGTGAGGGACTACCCTACAACAGCAACCTGAGAGCTTCCCTTGGCTGGAACGAAGCTCTGTGCACCCACAACTGTGCTTCATCCCATGTCCTCCCATCCCAGGAGGGACAGAGGCTTTGTTCTTTTTTTCTTTTTTTTTTCCCCCTTGAAACTTTCAATTACAACCATTAAGAACTCAAACTGTTTTTTTTTCTTTTTTTTTTTGACAGAATGCTTAAACACATTTTTCTCAACCTTCCCAAAATAATTCCTTTCTTGGGATGAATGCAAGCATAACAGTTTTCAAACTGAAAAGAATTCTTCTGGCAAAGTACAGAGAAAAACAGTTATGTGGCTATTAAAAATACAGTTGAACTACAGCATATGCTACAAGCACAGAGGCATACATATATTTTAGTATACACATATATTTTAGTAACAACTTAGAAACAAATTTTAATGTAGCTGAGCTATTTCTGCTTGCCAAATGAAACTTGGGTAGGATACTTTTTTATGACTTCTTATGACACGGGTTTTTGAGGATAGCTGTGAATTACGGCTTAGTCAAAGTTCTGGTGTAACATGCCCAATTTGACTGTTTTTAATAGAAAACAGGTTTACATATCGCAATTTAAATTAGAGACATAAACTCTTCAAAACAGTAACTTTATGCTCAAATAAAACAGGTGCACCAAAGTGCAATGTTTCCAGTTATTTATTTCGCTGTTAAATTTCTGGTAGTTCATTAAACCTTCTGTAAGCTTTTATGCAACTAAGTACCTGTAATGTTATTTGTACCTGCTCAGCCATGGAAAAAAGCTGGCAATCTCTTTGGAGAGAGTCATCAAATGCTTACAGAACAATTTTCTGCAGTACTACAAAAGATGGTGGATTTAGGGGCTACTGATTTTAAGTCAGCAGTAGCTGATAAGTACTATCAGCAGATAGCTGATGAACCACAGCTGAAAATTCTAGCACACACACGAATTTTCAAAGTTGGTAC
Organism: Calidris pygmaea; assembly: GCA_003697955.1. NCBI lineage: Eukaryota > Metazoa > Chordata > Aves > Charadriiformes > Scolopacidae > Calidris > Calidris pygmaea. The sequence goes on along the minus strand of QJSC01004500.1, from coordinate 59,461 downwards.
TGGCTATCTCAGTAATTCTCAGCGCCGAACTAGGAATGGGATTTAATTACACTGCTCCTTCCCCATACACCAAGAGCTCTGTACGGAGGCAAGGTGTGCCCTACTTTCAAGATGCTTAGTCGTCGATAACTACCACAGCTATACAGTCCATTAGCACAGATCTAAGAGAAGTGGAGAGGTAAAAAAAAAAAAATATATATATATATAATAAAAATGTATTTTTAAAAAAGCAAGGTAAGAAAAGTTCAGGCTACTGAGCCGCTTCTCAACCTTATTGTGAGCCCAGCTCTCAGATCTTGGTGAGGGCGAGGGAGAAAAGACCAGGCTCCCTGTGTTTCTCTAGAAATTGGGGGTCTTCGTCCCAGCTTCTGCCTGAAAGACTCTTCAAGAGCACAGGAAGCAAGAACATTTGGACGCCAGTCAATTAGTCGGTAGCCTGAAACACAAAGGTGTGTGGAAAGAGGAAGGACCTACAGCTTTACTGGGTTAAAAAAGGAGGGTCTGAGAGCAGTAAGTTACCAAGATGCTCAACAGCGCGGAAAACAAGAAAAACTAAAATACCCAAGAACACGTCTCAAACTTCCCTAGGAATGACACAGTCGCGTATTTCCAAAAGTAAGTGCCAAAGAAGCATTTTATTTAACTACGATTCTTTTCCGTATTACCATATGAAAGCAATCGGTACTTTTAAACGACGTGACAGAGATCATAATTTAACAGCAGAAGACCACAGGAAATACAGCGTGGACAGCAAACACGATTACTCCGTAGATATTCTCACCAAGACCAAATTCCACTGTTAACGACATTTGATTTCTGTGCTCCAGTGTGATGGAGACAGCCCTTTCACAGTGCCACAACCAAGACTTCTGAGAAAAGGCACACGTGCGTGCTGATCCTTATCCAAAAAACATGCAAGAAATACGTTTGTTTCTCTGTTCAAAAATAACATAAACCAGTCCTACTGCAAAAAAAAAAAAAAAAAACCAAAACCACAACATTTCCTTGGCTAGGTAGCTCTTCTTAGAATGCCTCTGTCAAAGGGAGGAGTCAGGTCATATCAGAAAGCTGACACCCTTTGGAAAGAGACAACTTTTTCTATATAAAGCATAAGTAGAATAACTTAGCATTTTCTCCACCGGCTAGAAATTTTACTTTATTTTAAATGTCAGCAAGGTAGGTCTTCGCGACAGTCAAACGTGGTAGAGAAAGACGGGAAAATATTTGGTGGAAAGAACAGCTTTGACAGCTTTTACAATTAATTTTATTCACTTAAGCGCTTTTTTTGATGCACTTGCAGATGTTGTGAACCCAGTGCCATACTTGCAAAACAACAGCGTTGAAATTCTGCATTCTACCCGTCGTGTGTGATTTTCACGACTAATTTCCAAGCAGGTTTGAGGGCTGCATGCAGTTGTGCACGCACGTAGGCTTGAAATGTTTATGAAGTTAATCACTTCAAGCCTAACTTACTCGGTCAGGTAATATTGCTAACGAGACACATCACAATGACACACAAACAACCTCTATTAAGTGTGACAGTAGTTATATTTGCAGGCTACAAATACACACAGACAACCATCACCTTATTCACCAGCCAGCACGAACACAAAAATACCAACCCCAAAATAACAACAACAACAAAAAACCCCGCTTCTTCGTACCGTGGCTTATCAAACAGAGCAAGAATTGTTTCTGGGCAGCGAGGCCTTGCACGCTGCCACCATGTGTAGGGAAACTCCATTAAAACTGTTTGCCACGAGCTCCCTGACAGACCAGGAGAAACCCTATCAGCAGCAAAGATGCCGCCTTTGTAGACGTCAATCGGAAATTTATGCAGCTGGTTGAAACGGAGGGAGGGCCCGATCAGCTAATTCATTTCTAATGTGCTCTTCCTTGCTCTTTACAAGTATGATTATCATTTAAATAAATGCAGAAGCTCTAGCTAAACAAGGTGGTGATGTTTATGCGGAATATTATCTTAATAATAATAATAATTAGCAGCAATATCACCTTCTCACATTTAATATTATTTTAATTTTATTAATAGCAGAGCTGCCCAATTCCCTACGTTTTTAAAATGTATTTATCAAATTCGTTTACACAAATGTAAATAATAGTTGTCTCAAGGGCCCCTAGTGTGGTGAGTCTTCCAATCCCAGCACAGATGTTAACAATAATATTCGAATGGACTAGCACATCGGTACAAAATTCTACCAGCCTTTTCGCAAATGCTGGTTCTACTTTTATTTTCATTGTGTGATTGACAAAACATTGCTATCTGTGCAGCACATCTCCTTTGAAATCCAACAAAAACAACTCTACAGGTTTTTTTAAGCTACTTTTGAAGTTCACTCAGATTAATAATATTAATAGTTAACACCGCATGTTTATTTATGTTTCTATGCTGCCAGGGAAGCGCATTAAAATATTGCCTCAGAAAAAGTTTACAATATGCAGTGTCTACTGCAAACCAAATTCATTTGGAGAACGTTGATGTGGCAGACTTGAAACCACAAAATACATTCGTTATTACTCATCAGTGCTGCTTTCCTAACCCTTTGTATAAACAAATAGGTAAAAGTCTTCAGAAAAGCGACAACAAACTGGCATTTATCTTTTTCTATTGCAGGAATATTTATTGATTCTAAGATGTGACCGTAGGCTAATATTTCTAATAAGAACAGAGATGAACTCTGCCATTCTGTAAAGCACAATCTTTAAATTAAGGTCCTAATCCTACACTATATTTCAGGCAGGCAAAATCACGTAACTGCACTGAGACCCGTTAATTTAATTAGAACTATTCATATGCTTAAAGTTACAAACGTGTTTAATTACATGCCGAATTAAGCCCAGAGTGGGGTAAGCTATGCCTCAACTTCAATAGTGACTTGTGCTTTCCCAACTAAATTCATGTTGATATTAAAACATCCGTTTCATATGGAGAGAGATTAATCCAGCCCATCTCCCACAACAAGTTAGGGAGGTACAGAGACTGATGCTGCTCCTTATGGGAAGTGAAGCACGAACAAATATTGGTTAGAAAGTGTAATGTGCTTCTATGTGGCCTTCAGGTTTTTTCAATACCTCAAAATCCATATATATAGGGAATAAAGAAATCAAAGTGGGCTAGACGCCTAACCGCTAATGAGCCCATCTATTTTGCCTATATACTTCAGAAAAATTTGACCAGGTGACTGTTGTCACCTGCAGTTGCCTGGCCACCTTGAAAATCTAGACGATCCTATGAATTCACCCTTGGATGCAACAGTGATGATGACTGATGCATGCAGAATCAACACAAAGGTTGACAACAACACACTCACCTGCCTGAGGCAGCTGAATACAGAATAATGTAATCCTAAAAAAGTTACCCAAATTGGGATAGCATTAAGTTCCTCCTTCTTTTTTTTTTTTTTATTAATTCTGATAGAGACTTATGTGAAGAACAATTTGTTTAATCACGTTAATATAAACAATGTTAGCACAGGCCCATGAAAATTTATTTCCTGATCGATGCTTAAAAGTACCTCATCGATACTTTCTAACGCCTGGTACAGAAGATGGAACTGTCCTACCCAAGACGAACTCATCAGACAGGCTCAGTAAAATAAATCTGTGAACTTCACTAATCTTCTACTCTCTCCATGAACATTGGGTTCCTACTGCACCGGGAGCTCCTGCCACAGGAACGAGCTGGGATGAAAAGACCCTTCTCGTTTGTAGGTAGGGCACCTCTGGTTTTGGTTTGGAGAACTGGGAATGGAGTAGCTACTCATTCCCTCTTGCTGGTGCTGAGGAGCTGCTCCATCCCTGACTCGTTGACTTGTGCAACCAACATATACTAAGGGATTATTTAAGCTCTTGCTTTTGTACAGCTCTCTGTATTTTATAATGTAGGTGTTATCTTTGCCGTCCCCAAAAAAAAAGCCAGAGCAGAATTTTGACCCCCAAGTGAGTCAGATCACAACATCATCTTCGGGACCTCCTCCTCCAGTACAGCACCTTGCTGATGGCTGCTGCCTGACCCAAACTCCAGCCCTTAATTTCCAAGTAAAGGCACAGCAGCTGCTTATACATTAAATGCAGGAAAACTCCTCCTTTTGGTGGCTTGCCGTTTTGTGTTCCCTACAGCTGGCATGTTAAAGACGCAGAATGTAATGGATTACAATGTCCAGGAATTAAATACAAAGAAATAAAGAAAAAAAGAAATCATCCCTGTTTCATTATATAGTTATTAGTATCAGGGCTTCAAGAGTACTGCTCCGAACACACATATTCCAGTATTTGTAATGATGCTCCTTTTTTGCTAAATAGAAAAGAACTAATCTGAAAGTCAACAACTTGACCTACTGTAATAAGTCCTCCTTCTCTTTATTATTAATCTAATTTATTACTTTGTAATTCAAAATTAAGATCTTCCAAAAAAAATCTTTCACAGAATTACTATTAATCAACCATTTGTTCTATTATCGCCCTTAAGCACTGAAAAAAAAATTTAGGAATGTGATTTTCATATTCAAAACCAGGCCTTTATCCCTGAGGTCTGTGCTTTGCAAACAGACTTGCTAGAAATCTCATTTGTGCGTTCTCCTGTATCTGCTATTAAAGGCAGTGGTATTATGTTCTGCCACTAAACCACAAATGTAATTATGAGGCGACATTTCCTGGCTCAGCTTCAACATTTGAACACATAGTTAACAATGCCTAAGGAAATGCAACTAACCCCCCACCTATCCCTCCCCACCCACCCCCCCCCAAGCCTACAAAAACAAACAAACTTTACTAGCAGTTCTACATCGTATCCCATGGGATTAGACAGAGGAAACAGCATGAAAAATGAAAATACTCCGGGAGTATTTAAATTACGTTCTCAAAAGCAAATCAGAAATATTAGCCAGTAACACAGCAGCATCTGTATGGCTAGCATACATACGGGGACCAAACGATGTGAAAATGTTACACTGGTTGGTATTCCATCTTCACGATTTTCTTAGCAAGTTAAGGATCTCATACAGCCATAAAACAAAACGTGCTAAGTCTCTTTCTGCCCCTTTCTATTAAGTTTTAAGAGCAGATCCTAAGAAGCCAAGCCTTCCAACAATGCGTGCCTACTTAGAAAAATTAAAAGAGGACTAACCAACAAGCTAACGTATGGGTTCTTCGTGTTCTGATAACTGACCTCCAGCTTTTTCCTCCAACGAGTTTAAATATGACTTAACAGCTGGGACTCAGGCTTCAGCCAAAGACTGCTATTATTTTGCCAGCAAGTTCTCGTGTGGAAGTATATTGAACTTTTATGGCTTTCATCACAGCTAGTAAGTAAGAGCGAACATGATTTAGAAGAGACAAGACTCAAATACACAGCAAAACCTGAACTACAAATAAACCGACATACCCTGAAATAACTCAAACATAACCCATGAATAGTGGTTAGTCCTTTATTTTTCAAAATATTTATTTCAACCTTAGCTTCTGCCATGAAAAATGAATCAGCCTCCAAGTATATCCTAAGCTCCCTCTGCTATGCGAAGAAAAGAAAAGTTAGGTTCTGTGACAAAGCTTTTACTGACGTGATAAGGATCACTGTACTTTATTCAGCTGAGGTTCAAGATTGGCTTTTATTTTTTCTCAAAGGATATCAGATCATATTATATAAAGAGCGCTATGAATAAACATTTTATCTATAATCTCATTAAGCATTATGGGAGGTTCCTTTTCTTAGTAAAAACTTTAAAAGTTCTTACATTCACCGTTATGCATTTTTATTTTAATTAAAAATATTAAATTAGCAACTAAAGTACTACAACAGATAATACGTTTTCATTTTTTTTGGTAAAAGAGTGATGGTTGTTACACGGAGAATGCAAATATTATTTTTAGTTTACCCAGAATAGCACCATTTCCAACCGTTTTGATGGTGCACTGTATTTATGCATTTGTATTTTATCCTTTTAAATATGTAAAAGTTAGTGGCATAAAGAATGGCTATTACAAACTACACAAATGCATGTCGTTATTAAGATCAACATTTTGGTAAATACTGTGGACTTTTTCTTTTAAAACTCATTTGACCTTTCACTGAAATCAAAACACTGCAAATAAGGCTTAAAAGTTTTACGATACCTTTTACATATACAGCAGTATCACATCACATAGTCCTCCCTTTACTTAATGAACACAGACTGTTTATTCATTAATCTTAAATGCATTACTGTCACATCATTTGAAATGTGTGTTTTTATGTTTTATTGCAGAAATTATCAAAATTACCAAAAAAATGCATTAATATATAACAATGCATTTAATACAAAACACATACAAAACAAAGTGCCACTTAGAGCACTCAAAATAGAAATTTGCCATTTCAAGGCAAAATTCAGCTCCTAACTGGTCCCTGTAAATGAAATGAAAAATAATAAGCTAATAAATAAAATCAAAGCCTTAAGGTCAGTAACAAAACTTCCATTTGTGGGGAGTATCACTATTATAGTGGAAGCGACTTTTTTGTCCATCGAGATGTACATCTGAATAAGGTATAGCAAACCTAACAATAACACTTCTAATGAACTTTCAAAGTTCACCAAATCTTTCACTGACCTAAAGGAGAATAATATCCAGGAGCAAATACAAATCCTTGGAAAATAAGTAAGACAGAAAAAATTATTTTAAAAGCTTCAAACTCTTAATTATGTAAAGTAAGGCACAGTTAACCTTTATTTCTACTAACTATTATCTGGTTAAGATTTCTTTTAGCATTTTGGTGCTCCTTCTCTGCACTGGCAACTCTTTGTCAAGTAGGTATTTACTGTGACTGTGATTTACAAACTAATATGGGCAGAATATTTGGATAACTGAATGGAAAATGGCCTTTATAGATATTTGGAAAAACTATTTTTTCCCCATCAAATCATGAAAATTGTTTCACTTATATCAATTGTACATTAATTATGGATCAGATAGGGAATTGTGGAAAAACTTCCATTTTTCCTCCCCAAAGAAGAGTCCTCCCCTCACAGGCTACCCCCAATTATATGACTTTCTCTTGACAGCATGAACCTCCTTCACACCGGCAGGTCATCCTTCTCCTCTAGCTAGAAACACAAAACATAAGACTGGGTGAGACCTTTTAGGCAACCAAGCCCAGCTCTCTTCCTACTAGAGGTAACCACCCTGTCTTGCCACCCCTTTTATAAAAACTGAGGAAACTCCATCTTCAAAATAGTAAAGCTTTCTGTTCCTCTGTCTATCAAAGGGCTACATTCAAGCCTCATCAGTTCGAAGCCAGCAGTCACTTTCTTTTTGCGCTTTCATGACGCAATAATCACTCCCACCCCCCTGCATTGAGATCTAGGAAGTCTTCTGAGAAACCACACTTCTCCATCCAACATCTGAAGAACTTGCCTTATGGCAGGTTCCTTTGTCCAAAGGACTTGACTATATCGCCTGAGACTAGCCCTCTCTTACTCCTTCGTTTTCACAAAATTACAAATAATTACATAAATCTAGCCAGATAGAAACCTGGGTGTCAAGGTTGTTGGCTACCATAAATAGGCAGCACAAGGGAGAGCATCACTCTACACTTGCATTTCTCGACTAAATGAAAGTATGTCTTGGTGGGGGGGTGACTAAATTCACCTGCTAATTTAGCTAAACCAAACATAAATAGTACACGTTTAAGGAGCAAAAAAGGGGCAATCTGCTACATCCAAAAAGATCAGCGCTAGGTTTCCAATGAAGTATTGAAGCAGCATCGGTGATGCAGCCCCTGGGAGGGATCTTCAGCTTCCCAGCTCCCAAAAATCTACGCTCCTCACATCCCTCAGCCAAAACGCCGACCTTAAACCACGTCCTCCCCTCCGCAGCTAGTTCTGAAAGCAGCACAGACTGCCACCGGACTTATCACTTGATAACGGGCAAGGCTATTTGCAGACTCCTTTAATGTGTTTTCAGCGTTCATTTTTAGAAAGAGCAGCGAAATTGCAGAAGTGCAGTCACGTTAACAAACGTCACACGGTGAGGCACGCTGCAAACAAAGCCACCCGTAACATACAATTTAGTAGAGACACTGCTCCTGAAAACTACTATTTCTGAACTAATGTTAAGTGCAAAATTAATTGGAAGCTAGCATCCCTCTTTATACTGGCACGGTTCTGAAGTTTGTATTTTATTCGTGTTTAAAGTTTCCAAGTGCCATATGCCACAGAGAGTATTTACTGGTGATAAAGAGCTCTTTACAAACCTCTGTACAGAGGAAGATTGCAAAGCCAGCTTGCAATCAAATCTTTCCACCAGTAGCCAGAAAGCAGTGAAAGACAAACTTTACAAAGTGTATATGCTAGCACATCTGAATCTACTTCACATCTCGAGTGAAGGAGCTTTGTGTGGAAACAAATTTGGCACTTAGTTTTCAAGGAGCAACAGCAGAATTCAAGGCTCGGTTCATTAGTACATGACAGGGATGCAAAAATGAAGCTCTGCTGGTTGTAGATACAAAACAGAGCGAGATGCCAACCTGACAGTCGCACTCTAACGAGAAAAAACAACAGTATGAGAGAACAGCATCCTACACAGACGAGGCTGTGACTGAGCAAACCTCTCCGGAGGTAGGATGCCAAACCCCACCGCTGAAAAGATGACAGTACTCCAGAATTACAAGAGAAGGGAAGGGATTTGCTCCCTTCTCCGTTATCTGTGCACGGCAAAACAGAAACAAAGGCACCTTCAAATTTACCCTCTGGCAGTACCTCTCTGCTTCTATGGATTACAGAGAGAGACTACAGCAGCTGCATCGCTAACTTGGATGTCTCGGTTTAGTCCAAAAAGCCACCCCCGCGGGAGGAATGCAGACCTTTAATATACCTACCAAAACCATCTATATGCTATAGGCAGAGTTAAATCAATTCAGTTCAGTCAACTCCGGAAACATAAATAAGAACGAAAAGCCCCACAAGTACCTGAAAACTCTGAGTTTATAAACATTCGTTCCACAAATCTGTGCGCTGTGGCTCACACCCAGAGTGAAACATCACTGTTTCTCAACAATGATGAAAAGCAATGTCACACGAGATCCTCCTTAACTAAAATATTACTTTTATGAAACATGCCATGCAACAGTTTTAGTGCACTGAGAGGCTCCGCATAATCAGATCTAAATTCCGCTCATAAACAAACCTTTTTTTTTTTTTTCCTCCATCAAACGTTATGCCTGATCTTCACCGTTCCAAAATTCTCTGAAGTTACAAAGTGAACAAGGGAAGTATCTTTACAGTGAAAATTAGAAAATTCATTTATCTTAAAGAGGCCCGAGCAAATTCCTTCAAATAATAGAAAGTCACATTTGATACATTATTAAATTCACCCCATGTTTGATATGAAAAATTTTGAAGTACCGAGAAATATTCTAGGTAAGTGAGTATTTGTGCATGAGCAGTGATTAACTAAAAATTTCAGACAGGCTGGTGGGCTGAAAGATGAGATCATCAACTCGAGTCCTTCAGCTCATTACCTTAGTCACTATCCAAACCATTAAATCACAACCGGAAACATATACCATTCATATTATAAAGGAGTCACATTTGAGATTACTCGAAAATGACAGAAGGCAGAAAAAGAATGGCTCTGCAGACCATTTGCTCGCTGCTGAGTTAGGAATACGGGACAACTTAAAAAAAAAAAAAAATTAAAATAATCCCATGGCAATCTGAACCTCCCACCCACAGGGGAGCCACATGCAGTATTACCAGTATTTTAAAGACAGAAGCGGGCAAAGGTAGCGTGGAGTTGGTCAGAATCATTCAAAGCCCAGGACTCTCACGTGCTTTGGCTGCGTTTAATGTCTGGTTTTTTTCACGAGCAATATTGACTCCTGCACAGCACGATAGCCAACACCAACCAGATCGCACCAAGGTCCTTACAGGCGCAGCCTCATTTTCCTTTCCTAATGAAATGTACAAGCAATTAACCACCAACATTGACACAGTGCAGGAATTACAAATACCTATTAACTAAACAAAAATTAAAGCGTTCAATTAGTCCCTGAGACTCCAAACAGCTGTGCAGATAGGTCTGCAAGCATCTCCTGGAGGACCAGCGCTTCTCTCGGCAAGGCTGGCGAGTACATTCTTGCTTGCTGTGCAAATACCCTTGCAACGATCCCTGGTCTGAGAACTGTCACCTCAGCTTCCCAAATTGTTGCCTTTTTGTGTCCAGCCCTGACAAATTCTACAGGTTTTGCTGATGTTAAGCCTAGTTCTTGCGCGGTCCCTGAACTTCCCAAGATTTCAGCCTCGAAGCCCTAGGTTCGTCACAAATCTCCCCCATTTTCAGGGTTCTTGTGCCCTATCACCTGTGTTAGCGGAGAGCAATACAACTCAAATTTCTAATTACTAATATTACGGGGATATAAAACCAAGTATGTTAACCTTGGGATAGGACTCAGAAAGCCTGCGGTCACTTCCAAGCTCTGTAAGCTTCATACTTGTGTATAACAGAGCACTTAAAACTTCTTTATGCCTGAATTCTTTACCTAAAAAATTACTTTACACACACACACGCTTCCCAGGAACACTGCTAGGGTAAAAATCATCCTGTTTTGCCGGTTGCTCAGCTATTAATGTAGGTCACGGAGTACGTAAATAAGAATTGATTATGAAAAGCAGGAAGTGAAAACAGTCCATATGTAGCTAATATTGCTACCGAAACCTAAACTTCTGCATTTCCTCCCATTGTGACTGTAATTATGAAATCCTACTGTTGCACTAAGATAACTGCCATGTTTAGTTTTCTAGCTGTCTTTAAAGGAAATAATAAAGAGAATTAAAACCTAAACAGAAAAAAAAAAAAAAAACAAAACAAACAAACAAAGAAGCCCCACCCACCCCAAAAACCCAACCAAACTCAACCACCCCAAAACCCACCCACTCAAAACCGACAACAATGAACGAGAGAAAAAAAAAAAGCCCAAACAACTCAGAAGTTTAAAGTTCCTCCAACTCATCAGTGCCTTTCTTGAAGGAGGTTCACTCGCAGACTTCACGTTGAGCTCTGCTCTAGTCCCTTCTTGCTGCCTGGGGTTAAAGGGAAAGGAAAGCTGATGGACTGTCCCAAAGGAGCAAAGTCTTCCCATTCTGTCTCTGGATCATCTAATCTATCTCTGTCTGAAAAGAAACCCTGGCATGGATCTGCCCGTGAGTTTGTACAGAGTAGACAAGGCTGAAGCAGAAACAGAACTAAAGAGAAACAGAACTAAACTAAAAAAACACTGGTGAGGCCCCATCTGGAGCACTGGGTCCAGTTCTGGGCTCTCCAGTTCAAGAAGAACAGGGAACTGCTGGAGAGGGTACAGCAGAGGGCTACAAAGATGATGAGGGGCCTGGAGCATCTCCCTTACGAGGAAAGGCTGAGGGACTTGGGTCTTTTTAGTCTGGAAAAGAGAAGGCTGAGGGGGGATCCCATCAATGCGTCAGGAGGATGGGGCCAGTCTTTTTCCAGTGGTGCCCAGGAACAGGACAAGAGGAAATGGGCACAAACTTGACCATAAGAAGTTCCACCTAAACATGAGGAGGAACTTCTTTCCTGTGAGGGTGGCAGAGCCCTGGAAAAGGCTGCCCAGGGAGGTGGTGGAGTCTCCTTCTCTGGAGACATTCCAAACCCACCTGGACAAGTTCCTGTGCAACCTGCTCTGGGTGGCCCTGCTTCGGCAGGGGGTTGGACTAGATGATCTCCAGAGGTCCCTTCCAACCCCATGTGATTCTATGATTCTGTGAACCCCCCTGCCCCCCAATCAACAACAAAACTAAACGATTTTTTTGCTGCTGTGCTCAATATGGAAGGGGTTAGGTAGATGATCCCCTGACTGGAAACAACGTCTTTTTTTTTTGTGGGTTGAGAATCAGTCTGAAATTTAAGTGTCACTAACAAAGGTCAGAGGAGAAATATGGGCAAAACGAATGGTAACAGACCACAAGCATGAGATGGTGTTCCCTCATCTTCTGCAGGAACTCACGTGCGGATAGCTGAGCTATTACTGCTCATCTTAATCTTATTTAAACCCATCTCCGTACTAGAAAAATGTGAGATGGCAAACACAGTGCCAATCTCCTAACACGGCTCTCGAAGGGGATCCGGAAAACTACAACACAATTAATTTGGAGAGGTTTGTTTTTTTTTTGGCAAATTGATAGGAGCTGTTATAAAGAACAGAAGTCTTTGCACAGAGAGCTAGATACAGCATGCTGGGCAAGAGTCAACACAGCATTTGCACCAATTGCCTCATAAATCTGTTAGCACTGCTAGAGAATCAATGTATGTGAGGACAAACACCATGGGATCAATCAACTAGTTTGATCTCCAAACAAATAACTAACTTGTTAAAAGATGGGAAATAAAAGGTGGTATTAAACACCCAGCTTCTCTATGAAAATAGGTCAGTATCAGTGGTTCCGCAGGAGTTTTGTAGGACACAGATGAATAAATGGGTTGGAAAAGGGGGAAGAATGGTGTGCAGAAAGAGTACCCTTCTAAGTCACTCATAGCAATACAGACCAAGGCTGAGTGAGGGAATTGCAAAGGACTAGATACTAAAATGGGAGACAAAACTCAGTGTTGACAGGCATAAAGAACTGTAGGGAGTGGTGGGGAGGATGGGTGGGGAGGAAAACAACTCCAACCCCATGTATACAACACGGGCTCTTGGTGAGCCATCAGCGCTACAGAGAAAGATGTTGTGCCCGTTAGGGACATCTCAAAGAAAATGCCGGTTTAGTTTCAGCAGCAGTCAAAAAAAAATAAAAATCAAATATTGTTAAAAAATATCAGGAACGTAGACCCCCACAGAACACATCATTAAGCCAGCATTTAAATGAGAGACACCGCACACTGAACATGTTACCTAGCTGGCACACAGTCCTTCAGTCTCAAAAAAGATGTAACAGAACTAGGAAATGCAGAGAGAAGAACAAGGATGATCAAAGGTATGAAATGGGTTCTGTTCAAGCAACTAAATAGACATGGATTTTCCAGCCTGGAAGACAAATGATCAAGGTGGTATCAAAGAGATCTGTGATAAATGGAGCAGCATAAAGGCAGTGGATAAGGAATCATTTGTCTCTTACAAGATAAGAACAAAGGAGCATCAAATGAAATTATCAGGTAGCAAATTCAAAACAAACAAAAGAAGGCACTTCTTAACACATAACATTGTTCTAGTGTAGAACTCACTGCACAGGATATTGCGGATGATGAAAATGCACATGGTTTTAAAAACAATCAGAACAAACTAATGGAAGAAAAATCTATCAAGGGCTATTAAACCCAAGATACCATCTCTGTTTCAGGAAGTTTGTGAGATGCAGATTGCTGAAAGCTGGGAAAATATACTGGGAAAGGACTACTACGTGCTTGCCTTTTACCCTCTTCCCTAGGCATCTGCTATCAGTCACCGGCCGGGACAGGAGAGGCTTTGACAACAAGCCTGTAGCGCAACTCCTATAGGAGTCCATCCTATAGGGCAAAACATACGACATGGAGGACCCAGTTCAGATGCTTTCCCTTTCAGACAAGAGCCAGTCCGAGTGGGTATTGCCAAGTTGGAAACATCTTTTTGGGTTGAGCGGTGCCCCCCAAAAAAAGGCGCTCCGAGCCCGTTTGGCAAGGCGCGCGCACGTCGGCAGGAAGCGGGGACAATGAGCGGACTTGCTTCAGCAGGACGCTCCTCAGCCACACCAAAAGGCTCACAAGGACACACCTGTGCCCAACCAAACACATTCTCGCCCTGAGAGTCTGACTGCTCTCCTTAAATCAGTGACACACACACACCCCCCAAATCCAGCAGATCATAGAATCATATGGGGTTGGAGATCATCATATGGATCTGGAGATCATCTAGTCCAACCCCCCCCCTGCCAGAACGGGTCTACCCACCCCCAGATCCAGCAGATCATAGAATCATACGGGGTTGGAGATCATCATATGGATCTCTGGAGATCATCTAGTCCAACGCCCCCGCCAGAGCGGGTTTACCCACAGCAGGTTGCACAGGAACGTGTCCAGGTGGGTTTGGAATGTCTCCAGAGAAGGAGACTCCACCTCCTCTCTGGGCAACTTGTTCCAGTGCTCTACCACTCTCACAGTAAAGAAGTTCCTCCTCATGTTTAGGTGGAAGTTTGTGCCCATTTCCTCTTGTCCTGTCCCTGGGCACCACTGAAAAAAGACCATGCCCTCCAGAAGGTGCCATTCTCCAAAGGATGACCGAGGTTGAACCGGGTCTTGCTACAGGATGGGTCCTGAAGCATCTTCCACCACTCTGCTTAATGCCCTCTCGGTACAACTACAGAATTAGGCCTTTAAGCACAGAGCTACAGACACGAGGAAACTTTCTACTGCACATTTTTGAAGTAGTTTTTAAACTTTAATATCCTTAATGCACCAAACAGCTACTTTTCACCTCACAAATACACCTTTTTGCTGATGTGTGATATACTGACACCAATTTTTAACCATCTTACACACTAAAAAAATACAGCTGGTACCTTTCTTATAATGAGAAATCTATAATTCTGTTCATATTTTGGAAGTTATTAAAGACATCCACGGCTCCTTCTAAGAAGACAACCAGTATATAATTCCAAGTGACAGAAGCTGAAGAAAGTTATAGACTTGCGAAATATATTTTTATACTAGAAACTTTATTGAAATTTTCTCATCACAACAGCTTGACTCTTACAAAGCAGTTAAATATAGCGTTCCACTGCATTTCTCTTAATGGCAAACACTACGGCAATGACATTACATTGCCCTCAGCATGAAGGCACCTTTTAAATAAGATGACAAGCTGGTTTTGCCGTTCACAGCCAGACCCGGTACTTACCCAGAGCATATTCCCCTAGCAAGAACAGCAACTTTAAAAACCAACAAAACCCCCTCAAAACGCATCTGATCCTGACTTTGGTTACTTAATTTTGCATCTGTCTCATCACGCAACGTGGAAAACCTCAGCTGAGTATTAAATGGAACTTCTTCAACAGGTATAAAAAGCCTTTTGATTTACCTTGAGTCCCTGATTCTACCAATTTAATCTGTTGTGCAAGTCTCTTCCAAAGCAGACTACTACTTCCTTAAACAAAAGGTTATGTGTGCATTCTTGAAGAAAAGTGATACTTTTGACCTTGACAGAGAATATACAATTGATGGGAAAAATCACCGCAGAAACTTTCAACAGATTAACGTCACAGAGCTGAACCTTTGCTTTATCTCCAACCTAATTAAGAAGAAAGTTTCCCACCCAAAAAGCCTTGTGGAAGGTGCTTGTCATGAAGTATTATGAAGTTCTGCATAAGGGGGCCCAAGGGTATTCAAAATTATTGCAAAAAACACCCTATTTTCTTCTGCAGAAGTAACCAACTATATAGGACCAGAATCTTCTCTTCAGAAAGCCCAATAAAAACTGTTAAGGTATTTTAAAGATCTGTAAGTACATATCAGTCTTGTTTCATTTACACTGGATCTGTGAAAGCAAGAAAAAGAAATAAAATTTTTATTTTCTTATCTTGGTCTGTCTTGTACAGGCTAAAATAAAATCAATTGCCCCGTGGAAAAGCCTTGTAAAGAAAACTCATAAATCCTATTTATTTATCTATTTTTTCATCATGCCAAAGAAACGCAAGATAGGGTATTTTTGTCACAGTGCCAGATGGTAAAAGAACCGTAACAATCACTGTTCTTCAACCCCAGGGACTATATTCACTGTATTCAAGATGAAATGAAAACTAGCAATTCACAAAATTATTTGACCCTTTGATGATCGTAACTAAACAGCATTAAATTCCATCAGTGATCATCCACAACCAAAAAGTTACTTGCATCATTCTTCATAAGCAATGCACAAGGAGAATGAAAATTTTAGAGTAAGGTCCCCCCCAAATTATCACAGGAAGTGGAGAGCCTTTTACATTTGCTAGCAGAAAAAAATGCCGGGAATGGGTCTTAAATCCTTCCCATACTTGGCAATCAAAGTTCATTTCAGCAGTTCACCCTTCCGTTTAGGGTCCACATTTTATCCAAGAGCTAACGCACGTCAAGTCCATCAAAGGTCTTTGGAATGGAACGCGTGAGTCACCTTCCTCATCGCATGGCCAGAGCGAGTCTCCGTCTCTGCCTGAGATAAATGAAGATTTACAGGGTCAAAAGGAATTATTTTCAGTCAGGTGGCGCGAGCACTCGCTCTGGGGTTGACTTTAGCCCCCAGACACTCACCTGGGAAAAAAGCACCCTAAAGCAAAGGCAGTAATTGGACCTTGGACCCCAAACACTGGGCAGCAGGTCTTACCATGGTGTATCCAACAGAGACACCGACATCACTTCTTCCAATGATTTTTCCAAAGAAACTAGAAACCTCTCCTGTACATTTGTGTGGGATCCAATCCCCTGCACACGATGACTGAGCAATTCCCAGAAATAAAAGACTCTGCAGGCATAGAGGAAACAGGGATTTACACGCCCCAAGACCCAGACCAAGTCACTTCTAATCATTGTGTCACCTGGAATTTGGCAGGAGGCTAACCTGCTGGTTTAGATCTCATTTTCATACTTGCGCAGCCACATCCTACCTGTATCCCACCCTAAAAAATTCTATTTCGTTTACTTTTTTTCCAAGCTAGGCTTGGACTCTTCAATCTTTTCCAATGACATTTCAGAAGACCTACATTTAAGATCTGAAGGATGGTAGAACGTTTTCTTTCCTTTACTATGAGCACGCCCCATCTGAAGGTGGCTCGTGTACAACAGAGACACGTGCTCAAGCAGCATCAGAGTGCCACCGATGAGATATCTTCACAGATATTTAAACAAGGCCACACCTGTAATAAAGATAATAATTAAGTAACATCTCTGTCACCAAGGTGTCACAAAGGGAACTTCACATCAAAGAAAAGAGCCTTTAAGTTATTTAAAGATTTCAAGGTGTTGTAACGAGATGCTCCTTGTTCCCATAGGGAAAGAACTCGTTAACTGGTTTGCACTGTAGACAAACATCCACAAAGTGTGTACCAGGCAACACTTTTTTTATTTTTTTTTAAACACATTTTGTGGTTGTCCTCCAGAAGTTGAGACTTTGCACTAAGTACACTGAAACATATTTTACGAACATTGTTACCACAAACATAAAATCTCTGTTTCTGTGTAAGAGTTTGCTAGAAAAGATTTCACCACCACATGATTTAAGGAAGCTCAATTAATTGCGTTTTTAAATTTCCTGTTGCCAGATGGGATGTTAGTCAAGACTGGCGTAATGACTCAAATACCATCAGTAGGTCCAGCCACCCAGAATTAAAAAGATGGCACCGTGGGGTAGAGAAAACAGTTTCCCCTAAGACGGCTCTAATACTTCAAGACAAATTTTCTCAAACCAAAACAAATTCTTCACAGCCACGAAAGGATTTGCTGAGGCACGGGGTCACAGGAGGCGAATGGCACTGTGACACACCAACTAAATCTTCTCTCATAAGCTTAATGCAATAAAGAAAATCCCTTTGTGGCCGATACTGCCGCGGGTGCCGTGGTGGAGAGGAGGAGGCCAGGGAGGCGATGGAGGTCCTGGGGCCACCAACATCACTCTGCCCGGCAGTCCCCGGCTCTGGAAAGGGAGTAAGGAGTTGGCTAGAACTGTGGTTGGTCTAAAAGGAGAAAAATCAGGCATGACCTGGCAAAGGAAGGGAAAGAGTAGATGCGGTGCGTGGTATATGGCCCTGCCAGGGGGGGGCAAAAAAACCACACAGGAGCTTATGCCGTGACCTGCTGGGAGAGACAATCAGTGGGACATCATCCCTCCTCTGGTTTAAGGAGCTGGGTGACAAAAGTGGAAGAGTTGCTTGTGGGGATAAACGTGAACTTACTGAAGGGAAGGAGGAAGACATGCTTTTTCCTCCTCTAACTCATTTTGTTGGTTTGGGTCGGACAAATCAGAAGTGACCCTTGCCAGGATGAGAGAAAGAGCGAGATGCGAGCGGCTCGTTTTCATCCAGGAGGGGCAGACATTTAAATTACCAGTCTAGCTACCCATTTTGGACACTAGCCACGGCTGGGGATTTTACCCGTAATTCTCACTGACATTAATTCACAGACTGGCTCCCTGACCAGAAAAGGTCTTGCTCTGGCCTGACCATAACAAGGAACCTTGGGGTGGAGGGTTCATCTGACTCATGGTAATTGCCTTACGGGTATATCGGATCAGAGACGGTTTCCGAGGTATCAGGTCTACGTACAGACACAGGATCTGCAATCTCCTGGCACACACTGCAGCAGCCAAGGAAAATTCTTACTGTAAGAACCGAGGATGTCAGTAGGAAGAAAAGTGATAACACCCTTTTCTGTTTCTCCCAAATATATAGTTAAAGGAGCGCAAAAACCTAGCTTTTTGAGACCCACAGGAGGACTACCTGGATGTAGTAATTCTGAAATGCTGCTGCAATACACTGCTCTTTGCCAAATAAAGTCACTGTAATATTTATATCAAGCACTTATTCCTGCATTTTAAAAATATATACTGAAATCTGCTGGCTATTCAAGATAATCTGCTCACGGTATCAAAGGAGAAACACATATTAGTAGACTCAAGTCATACGGCCCCTTTATAACTCAGACTCTGTGCAGATATTTCTTTGTTTTCCCCTAACGTGGGTGATAAAATAAGGATGAAACTAATGTCACTTACACTTAAAATAAACAACCACATTTACCAAAAATAAAGACCGCAAAATACCAATGAGAACAGAGTTGTTACCTACATAGTTTTCCCTTTAACATCTAGGATCCTTGAAGAATGAATCTGAGTTTTCCCCGTGGCGTGCTATACTGAAAAGGCAGCAAAACCGAAACTGTATTCAAGATAATTATGCATCTCATCCAACACCCTTAAAATGGTAACAAGTTTGTGATAGTTCTACCTGTCATTTTTCAAGAAATCTTCCCTATGTGTCTTGAATGAGCTCAAGATACAGCTTCAAGACAAAAGAAAAGGGAGAATGAGAGGAAGATTTCTGACGGCTATCATTGAGACGGGGGATATTTTCTGATCCATGCTTTTGCAGGAGAGGTTTTTTTTTAAAAATTATTGCTTAGAAAAGTTGCTCTCAATTCTTTGGATCCCCTCTCAAATTTAATCATCTTGAAATAGTTTAATCATTTTTTTCCCCAAGTCATCTACACAAAAAATGCGCCTATTCCTTTTATATTTGAAAATAATTCACTTCAGAAATCCAGACTCATCCAACAGAGACTGAAAAAAAAAAAAAAAAAAAAAAAAAAAAGTCTTTCTAACTAAAGGAAGGAAGGAACCAGAGGAAGGAAACTTGTAAACTGCTAAATTTCCTGCATAAATATTTCTTGTGTCCCTCGTTTGGGCATTGCAGATTGGAACCTAAGCCTCAGACATTCCCTGCTTCTGGGACAACATACTCCCAACTTTCGAGTTAATGCAGTTTTTCAATCACTCTTTAACATAAATCATTAATGTGAACACTTATGCTGAACCTATTAAGTGCTACTACATTATCCCACAAACATTCATGAATTTATCTATACCATACGGCCGACTGGCAAGGGAATGGAATTATCTCTATTTTACAGATGAAGGACTCGGCGGGGGGGAGGGAGAAAACAACCAAAAAAAAACCCCAACTGATGACTTGATGGAGTTATTTCAAGAAATCTGGCAGATCAAGTCCAGATTTCCTCAGTCACAGTCCACTGCTTTCAAAACACAAATATTCCTTATCATTTCCAGAAACTTTCCAATTAGCCAAGAAATATAAAAGAAACGAAACATGAATCCTTCTTTTCTTTCAACAATGCCTTTAATAGAGTTGTACATACATGACCTATATGGTAGGTTCAGCAAGTCAGCAACAGATATACACTGATATTACTAAATGTATAATATGTTTTAAGTAAGATAGACAGACCTCTGAACAAACCACAATACACTTTGGGATTTAAAACAATCTGTTGTGGGCTAATTTTTCACATTAAGTCTGCATTCAATGGCAACAGTAAGTTTTAAATTCAATTTGACTTCCTGCATCGCTCATGTAGAAATGTATTTCCCTCCATATACATCCTTAAAATGTATACAGTATCGATATCAACGAACTCTTTTCCTTGGGGATAATTTTGCCAATAATTTAGCGATACAATCGTCAGAAAAGCCAATTCCCTTTCCAGCGTGAAAGCGAAGGAGCTTGCGAGGCATGCCTCGGATTTGAGAAGCAGCAGAAGGAACTCCACACCCCTCTACCACTTTTATATATAACAGCAAAACAAAAAACTCAGCAGCTATTTCAGGAAGCCAAGTTGTACAAATAAGAAAATACTTACAAGCAGAGGCCGGGGGTACAACTTTACCAAAAAAAAAAAAAAAAAAAGTCTTTTCTAGAGACAGAGTACTCATTATTAACACAAGTTTGGAAGAAAATGGGGAGGAAGTACATCTAAGGATCAAATCATAAGCAGTCTTGCAGATTATTTTAAACTATGCATGATGGATGCATTCTGCTCTGTCCTCATTTCAAACTCTGCACAGACTTTTCCCTGCGATAATCTATTCCAGATGAAGCAACTGATATTTCCAGTTTCAACCAAAAAGAAATGGAAAAAAAGGGGGCAACCTCCTCCCTCCCTCCCCCCCCCCCCCCCCCAAACCCAATAACTCTCTGCTATTCAATGATTAATCAGGATGAAACCTTCACTCAACATTTAACTTTCTCTTATTTACTGAGCTCTTTTAATACAGAAGGGAAAGTAAATAAAAGGAAGAACGGCAATTCTTGATTTCTTGCCAGTTTACAGTATTAAAAAAAGAATCTGCGCCACGGGTTGGCAGCCAGCCACACTTACAGTAAGCTATCTACTGTTTCACCCCGCAGGAAGGACAAAGGATTCAGTGTGGGGCTGCTGCCTTTCTCTCTGTCAAATGTACCCTTCAAAACAGATCCCAGGAATATTAAAAACCTGCCTGCAATTAAGGGCGCCTTTTTTTTTTGGCGCCCCTTCCTTCTCTTGGTGGATGTTTTTAAAAACCCTGGAGTGCCGTCGTACAGAAAGCAGGGAAAGGAAATGGAAGTGTGTGTTGAGAGTCACAGCAGTGACATTTTAACTTATTAAATGAAATTTAAGATGCTGGGTTAAGTAGTTTGGTTCATATTTCTATTTCCCCGTGACACGAGTGCACGTACACTCTACTGCTTCATGCTCCATCGAGCTGTGGAGATGCCAGAACCCACTTCTCCAGGAGGGCTTCACCAGGACCGTGCCACGGGGGGTGAAACCCTGTCTTCCGAGGATTTATTCCCAAAGCTCACCTAATCTACAAAGGTAGCTGTTTGCCAGCAGTGAGGAAACCTGAAATTTAGGACTGACTTTTTGAGGATGCCTTTCTCAGCGCGCCGCTCCATTCCACACGCATCACGCAAAATTCCCAAATCTCAGCTGCTCAAAACCACGGGACCCCGGAAAGGAAGGACGAAGAGAGAGATGGGAGGAATTAAGGAATTCCAGGGAGGAAAGGAAAGACAGGGTAAAAAGCAGCAACGAGGGGGAATTAGAATAGGCTAGAGTTAATAGAAAGAGCCAAAAGGAAGTGAATGAAAGCATGACTGAAGAGGAAACGAGTCGTTAAAGGACAAAGAAAGTAGCTATGCTGCATTATGAGAGAGAAGGCATGTGTAAATACAGAGAGTATGGATGAGAGTTAAGGATCAATGATTACAAATAAGTACAGCCCCCAGTGCTCCTTCCACTACCCAAACAAAAATAAAAGGCACACTGATCCCATCTACATGAAGGGAACTTCCACGTGATGTGCCTTTGTTTTATTATGTAGCCTTGAAAGTTTCTGTGACTTTCCAACTATTTCACTCCTACCCTGCCCGTTTCATGTCTGCAGACATTCTAAATATCCCCAGAAGCTTCGTGACATTTTCCACCAAAAATCCTGCTTTCAGAGAAGGGTTATTTTCTTTTATCAAAACTGTAGCATCTTTATCTGATTCTTTTACTTCCACGCCCAATTTCCAAAACTTAGATGCTTTTTTTAACTCTGCATTTAATAGTATTCAAACTTTAAGCTTTGATTTCTTGTAGTCTCTCTAGTCTCAAAATGAATTTCCAACTCACACAGAAGAGAACAGAGGGATTCCTAGCTTTCCAGCAAACAGACGGCTTTGCTTTTAGTCCTGGAAGGGCTGGAAACACGGATTTTTATGTTCTTGACAGTCTTTTTTTTTTTTTTTTTTTTTCTTTCCCTGCCTGGCTGAGGAAGTAAAATTGCCCAGAGTAACTACTGCAAGTCAGCAACCGCCTTATTTAAATGACCTTTGCATCTTACTAAACATCTCATGTTAGATTCCAATTTCGAAAGGTCGTAAAGGTATGAAAATCACTGTTTGACACGCAGCTTGCTTTACCAAGTATTTTGATTTTGGCAAGCCTAATGTAGGGGGTAAGTACGCTTCTTTTTTTTTTTTTTCCCCCCACACCAAAAACCTAAGACATTAATAGCAAAACTGCTTTGATACAGAGCAGAAATTTTTTTTTACATGATGTAGCAAATTCCCCCAGCCACACAACTGGACAACAAAAATACACAAATACTCCAGAACAAACAATCCCTAAGAGGGTAAAGAAGCCTGAGCACCACTTTTCCCCCCAAACAGGATTTCTGAACGGATGACCAAACCTATTTGCTCCCCGGAGACCCGGCTGCTACACACCCCCCTGGGATGGGCACGGATCCCAACAGGATACAGGGGCACCTCTCCCATTATTCCCGGGCAGAATTCCTGGCAGGTACCCTCTGGTCCTGGCACAAGCGTTGGTTAATAATTTAGTTTTTGCCCCCCCCCGGCCTGCAGGTCTGCCCAGGGCAGTTTTAGGAAAACCACTTCTCCAACGTCTCCGTTTCTGCATTCCCGGAACTGGGAAGGTTTCCTTCTGTTGAAGAACTCCCACGGACTTTTAAAGCAGGCTCTGTAGGAAATCAGGCATGCTCTAGGTTGTTTCTAGGGCTGGTACCGCTTTCATAGACACAGCATCTACCACACGTGTATTATGACTGCTGCTGCAGCAGTGTCAAGCAAAATGCAAATTTGGCTAGCACAAAAACCAAAATTAAAGCCAGCTCCCACAGGAGCAAAAATACTTGCTCTTGTACCAGATTCGGGGAAAAAAATTTTGCTGGAAGTAGCACGCAAAAAAAATATTTGGGGCATGTTTTTCAGAAGCTCCGTAATTGGTTATGAAGCACAACATCTAGAGAAGGTCAAGTTTTTACCATAACCTACAGCACAAGTTTTGACGTGTTCACACACAAATCCTTTTTAATCTTTGGAAGGGTTTAGGAAAGCCACTGGCTTTATTCTGCCGACAGACATTACTGACATCAAAACAGTAACTTTACTTTTACAAAATTTTAGTTTAAAGCTAGCAATTGGAAAAAAAAAAAAAAAAAAAAAAAAAGGCATTTTCACTAAACCTGTTCAATGCTTTCCCAGCATCCCAGAAAAACACTAACTTCAGGTACAAAATGCAGCAAGTCCTGGTGGTTCTCATAACAACACACTTGAGTTTAAAATAAAACAAACCAACAAACAACTGTTTTCAATATACTCATGAAAAACAGTCACCAATTTTTAAGCTTCATGGAACTGTTCCTGTAGATTATTTTTAAAAGAGAAAATGGGAGAGTAGGAGAGAAGAAGTGAAGAAAAAAAAAATTATATCTTCAAGATTAACACTTCCTACTTTAAAAAATATTCTAAACATAATTAAAGCTGTGATTAAAAGTTTTGATTATTCTTCCAAAAAAAAAAAAAAAAACCAAAAAAAAAAACCACAAACTTGCTTACATAAAGCTGAGAATTTGCAAATACTACCTCCAATTCTGCAAAGCCCCAACACAGACTTATAGTCACTATTTGCAAAATATATATTAACTTCCGCATTGGAAATATTTATCCTCCCTAATCTGATTCCCCTCCCCAACAATTATAAAGCAATTACGTGAGATAAGAACACATTTCTAGGCACCATTTTTTACATATTTTGATAACCGCGTCCAATTACAAGTTTCGCTCACTGCTTAAATCAAAAATAAAATGAACCTTGTAATGACTCTTTTTTTTTTAATTATTCTGACGCAGTGCTGAAGTGTCTCCTACAAGGAAGAAAGGAATTCACTGGAGCTGGGATCCAAAATATATTAGAAATTAACAGCCCACTTCCAGTTAACTTCATCGTGCCTCCCATCAGGCTGCCGGAGAACTGACCTGCCTAGTAGCTTCCAGGAAGGAACTGTATGTTAATCCATGGAAATACACAACATCTAGGCTTTTTTTTTTCCACTCTTGTTGGTCTTTTCAGAGTTTAAGATTCTTTATAACGCCATCAGCTATAACAACACATTCCTGTTCATGCAGATGCCCTACAAAATGTAATTAATCTTGCCAATTGTGCAATTTTCATTACCTCTTTTTCACCTGAGTCTTTCGTCAGTTAAATAAAACTGAAACAACTCTTTTAAACTATGAACCACTGGAATGTTTTTCTCCTGTTAAATTTAAGGTACTAAATCGTTCCGTATGAAAGCAGACTTTTACTCCTTAAAACCTTTCCACCTGTACTGTGTCTGAAACATGAAATATTTCGTTTGTACTCATTTGCTTCAATCCGGTAATCTTTGTTTTCAGAATTCTGTAAAGGTATAAGTGCCGGATTTAATTTTAAAAGATAGGAGCTAGAAAAACTTAAATAATAATGATGCATCTTGCATGTTATAATATTATACAATTATACTATTATACAATACATATTATACAATTATATATATTTTGCTATTATACAATAATTGTAGCATTATTCCACATACACCATTACAAAACAATGAGAATAGTTTATAAAAACATCGAGGCTTCTAATTACACCACTAATTATTTCAGTTCATTAGATAATTTATGAAATGCCATTGATTTCACCCTAGGCAATGAACTGCTATAAGCAAAAAATGTCCACATTTTTGGTTAAATATACTCACGAGGTTCTCTACCTACTTTGTTCTGCCACGTGCATAACTACGTTGCACAGTACCTGCAGCAACTATTCCGAAGTATTTAAAATCTCATTTACAAATCAGCAACTCATTCACATTTTAATGCAATAGGTGACTAATACCCAATGATTGACCCACGTATTTTTGCCATTAAATGAAATTTGTCTGTCCCTTCACAACCGAAAGGTGAAACTCTCATGGGAATTAAGAGCTGGATGGGATGATCATGTCCCACCATGGGACATCCTGTGAGAACCTCTGGATTTGCTGCAGACCAGGACCCTGCTTCATTCACAGGCACCTCAGCCCCTCTGAAACCCTTCTCTCTCTCTAGGAGAGATGGCTCAGAGAGCAATCTTTCCTGCTTTACTCCACTTTTCTGCTCTCACCTGAAGCTCACTTCCTGCTAGCATCCATATGCAGAACTAGAAAATAGAAAAAAAGGCCAAAAAAAAAAAAA
>QJSC01004500.1:0-32144 GCA_003697955.1 Calidris pygmaea | reverse complement strand
CACCCCCAAGTCCTTCTCCTCAGGGCTACTCTCCAGCCATTCTCCACCCAACCTGCATTTGTGCCTGGGATAGCCACGTCCCAAGTGGTAATCCCGCCGGCACGCCAACCAAGGTGGGGAGCATCAGCAGGTTCTGCTCTGTCCCTTCGCTGGCATGTGGCCCCCCAGTACCAAAGGGCTGGCTGGCTCCTCCTGGGATGAGCAGGGTGATGTCCTGCCCCAGCGACAGACCAACCATCAAACACACGAAGGGCATCGCTCGCTCCACGTGCATCCGACACCATGGAGGGGGACACGCGAAGCACCAGCAGCCGAGCACGGACCTGCCCGCCGCCCAGCAAAGGAGGTCAGCCGAGGTAGGGATGAGCCCAACCGATTAAAAAAAATAAGTTATCCAGTATCACAGGGCTGTCTCAAGCACCCCCGGCTGCCAAGAGAGATGTGTTTCATCCTGGCCTGAAGCCAGCCTTTAGACATCCCGTTTCAGTTCCTGATACTTCAGGCATTCGCTCTCCCCACATCCACTTTACAGACATAAACACAGAGCGGGGGGGGGGGGGGGGAAAAAAAAAAAAAAAAAAAAAAAAAAAAAAAAAAAAAAGAAAAGAAAAGGAAGGAAGGGGAAAAAAAAAAAAAAGCATTCATCTTGTGCAAACACCCAAGGCTCAAAAGAAGTGGAATGCAAGAAATGATTTCAGCTGGGAAGCGGGGATGCCGGGCAGGCTACCCCGATGCTGAAGAAATTCAAGTACCTATGCTGTGCACTCCAATGAGGCAGCGGTTCCCCCCCTTGCCATGCAGCATTTGGCCTGTGATTTATTAGAAGAAAGAGCTATTGAGTTACACAAACGGGGAACAAATACATGTAATTCTAGCTATTGAAAAGAAATTCTACGTTATACAGTACGTAGCTATATACCAACAGAAACACTGGCTAGATATGTATAGATATGTATGTATATATGTAAGTAAACACTAAGGTACTTAATTTCACTTTATAAGCACACATCATAACCATTCACAAAAAAACTGGGATCATTGTCACGTCCTGTAACACATTTCTAGTCTCTCGTTAGACTATTAAGTTGGTCCATCATTAAAAGAACATGGGGGACAGTGAGGCATCAAGGTCATAAGACAAATACAAGGGATAACTCTCCTACAAGGCTACAGGTAGAGAAAATTGTATTTAGTAAACCAGATACTGTTTAACAGGCCCAGTAAATACACAACCGGCAAATTTCTTCCCTTTATACGAATACCATAATGCAAATTAATTGTACTGTGCTAAATCACAGTTCTGATTTAGCAACGCTCTTTGCAGTGCTTGAGAAACAAATGCAGAAAGAGAAGGGAACGCCGACGGGATAACTAACAATTTTGCAAGCAAAGGGGATATTTCCCACGTCAATGGGACACTTTTACAACTGCTGACTATTTTCTGAAGGTGTCTGGGATTTCATGTGTCGTTTATGTTTTTTTAGGTCTGTGTTTTTTTAAAGTCCTTTTTCATTTCACCTCTGAATAAATTCAGCAACAATATGTAATTTCATTGCTATGAAGTGTGCTTCAAGTTAAGCAACAGAGGCATCTAAATTCTCTACCACAAAAGAATCTGTAACAAATCATTGTCTTTATGCTTCTGGATTTTTGCAGTAGCATATTTCCTGCAAGTAATAAAATATCTGCTGGCGTTTTTGAATTCCCTGTTCTAGTACAAGTTGATTAACAGTGCTTCCTCTTAAGGAGTTAATACTATTTTTAATCCAATGATAGCTTTCATAATAATTATCATTACTTCTAATCTACTGTTTTGCAGGGTGTATAACGTGGTTAGACGATGCTTAATTCTGCTTCATGCTCTGAGACTGCATTCCTGATATCTCTTTTGGTTCATTGCCATTATGCATGCTGCACCATGCAGTACCTTTCCTAGTTGACTTGAGAAAGTATGTTTCCAGAATACGTTATTCAAATACTTGACTAATTTGGGTTCAAAATCACAGGTTTCTTTAAAGTCAGCATTTGGCTTTTTTTTGCCTTTTTTTTTTTTTTTTTTTTTTTTTTTTTTTTTTTTTTTTTTTTTTTTTTTTTTTTTTTTTTTTTTTTTTTTTTTTTTTTTGAGGTGAGTGTTCCAAAGAAGAACATTTTCTGATGGATGCAGACATCCTTGTTTGAATTTAAGGATACACATCACATTTAGATCATGAATGCAAACTTGAAGACAATAACAAAACCCTTGGATGGTACGATGAGTGAAGTACACAGACAAACAGCAACGAAAGCCTTCAGAAGGAGCTTGTTACTGCCCAGTTCTTACTCCTGTCCTAGGCTGTAACCACTTACTAAGTCAAAAATGCATGAGGGAAGATGGGTGGTCTCCTGAACTTGCCGCAGCCCCAAACCAAAGCCAACTATTACCGCTACTTCACCACCACTTTGCATCTCTTCTTTGTCACTGATGCTACGGTGCGGATGGTGCTAGAGAAGGTCCAACCAGCCAGCACAGTCCAGACCAACTCTTTGGGTTGGCTTCCTCTCTAACCAGAATCACAGAATCACATGGGGTTGGAAGGGATCTCTGGAGATCATCTAGTCCAACCCCCCTGCCAAAGCAGAGCCACCCAGAGCAGGTTCCACAGGAACGTGTCCAGGCGGGTTTGGAATGTCTCCAGAGAAGGAGATTCCACCATCCCCATGGGCAGCGCATTCCAGTGCTCTGCCACCCTCAAAGTGAAGAAGTTCCTCCTCATGTTTAGGTGGAATTTCTTATATTCAACTTTGTGCCCATTGCCTCTTGTCCTGTCCCTGGGCACCACTGAAATAAGACCAGCCCCATCCTCCTGACACCCTCCCTTTAAGTATTTATAAGCATTGATCAGATCCCCCCTCAGCCTTCTCTTCTCCAGACTCAAAAGACTCAAGTCCCTCAGCCTCTCCTCGTAAGAGAGGTGCTCCAGGCCCCTCATCATCTTTGTAGCCCTCTGCTGTCCCCAGCCTAAAGGGAGAGGGTCTGGACTCCAGAGGCAGCTCCCTCACTCAGCTTGTCCCACCTCCAGCCCCTGGGGAGATGGGAGGCTGTGTGGCCTCCACTACACACACTGTATACACAACTGTATTTAGAGAAATATAAGAGCCATAAAAGAATTTGAACTGGATGCCTGTGCCAATATAAATCTAGTGTAATTTCATTGAAGCTACTCCAGTTTATACTTGTATAAAAGAAAACAGAACTTGACTTCAGATATCCAATACACAACAGCCTGCATTCCCTCATGTCACACTGAACATTGAAGTCACGTTTAGAAGAGACAGCCTTTTTGTGGCATATATCTCACAGAATCTTCTAGGTTGGAAGGGACCTTAAAGATCATCTTGTCCAACCCATGTTGGACAACCCACGGCAGGGACACCTCCCACCAGACCAGGTTGCTCCAAGCCCCATCCAGCCTGGCCTTGGACACCTCCAGGGATGGGGCAGCCACAGCTTCTCTGGGCAACCTGTTCCAGGGTCTCACCACCCTCACAGCAAAGAATTTCTTTCTGGTATCTCATCTAAATCTCCCCTCTCCCAATTTAAAACCGTTCCCCCTTGTCCTGTCACTGCACTTCCTGACAAAGAGTCCCTCCCCAGCTCTCCTGTAGGCTCTTCAGATACTAGAAATCACTGAAAGTAAGCTGAAAGTAATTAAACAATACAGTTTACATGTTCAAATCAACTTACTTCACCACTGTAAACCTCTGAGCATGGGAAAACTCCACCTTCATTCCTTGGGCTTCCTATCCTCAACAGCCACCAACACCCCCTTCGCTCCAAGGATATGAAATACAGGGTAGGACCGGGAGATGCTACTTCAAACCCAAGGCCAGCAAGGAGGTTCCCGCTGGGGAAACCACCTGCCAGTTTGGGTGCTACACTTCTCCACGTTCACCATGTAAATTTACATCTATTTGTGCATGTCACAGTCACACCAACAACTGCCCCGGGTCACCCCAGAGACCACCACAGCTCCATCGCCCCATTAGCCACCTCAGATGCTTCAGTCACCTCGTTATCTCTGGGATATTGTTAAAACGTATTTGATGGCTACCATGAAAAGGCTTCCATTTCCGCTAAGATTTATTGGAATATTTTCCTGAAACAGTATTTCGGGAAAAAAAGCAAAAACATTCCAACCTTATTGATTTGGGAACAGGGAGCTCCCCACAGAGCACGGGGCTTACTCATGAGCTTGAGTGACAGGTCTGATTCTGGTATCTCTTCGCAAGAATACAGAAAATGACATGCTGGATTTTCCATCACAAAAGAGTAGAGGAAAACTATTTTTATGTGAAAATTATTGGGTCTGCAGATTAGCAAAGGACAAATGAATATAATTCACAGCAATGACTTTTTTTTTCCTTTTTTAATCTACAGGATGTGGCATATTTAAAAAACTGAAATAATTTCTGCAAAACAGCTACTCCTGCAGCTCTCCAAAGGGGTACATCAGGGTAAACAGAAATTGGGATGAGCTGGGCCAGCCTATGGTGCTCCCTGATGGGGCTCCTCCCTCACCTACAACAACCCAAACCATGATGAAGGCTCAAGAGAAAGACCATCAAGACTAACCACCTCAAAACACAGCACTGCATTTCCCACAGGAAAATCACGGAATCATGGACTTGTTGGAGCTGGAAGGGACCTTCTAGAGACCATCTTGTCCAACTCCCCTGCCAAAGCAGGGTTGCCCAGAGCACATCACTCAGGAGCATCCAGGTGGGGCTTGAAGATCTCCAGAGAAGGGGACTCCACGACCTCCCTGGGCAGCCTCTGCCAGGGCTCTGCCACCCTCACCCCAAAGAAGTTCTTCCTCAGATTGGAGTGGAACTTCCCATGTTCCAGCTTGTGCCCGTTGCCCCTCGTCCTGTCACTGGGAACCACTGGAAAGGGTCCAGCTCCATCATCCTTCAACCCACCCTTTAGATACTTGTCAGCATGAATAAGGTCTCCCCTCAGCCTTCTCTTCTCCAGGCTGAAGAGCCCCAGCTCTCTCAGCCTTTCCTCATCAGGGAGATGCTCCAATCCCTCCATCATCTTAGTTGCCCTACTCTGGACTCTCTCCAGCAGTTCCCTGTCTCTCTTGAGCTGGGGAGCCCAGAACTGGACGCAGGATTCCAGTTGTGGCCTCCCCAGTGCAGAGTAGAGGGGAAGAATGACCTCCCTTTCAAGGGGAGGTTTCCTTTTGAGGGGAGATTCGAGGCCATCATGCCTAAGGTTGGAATAACATTGCCCTGCAACTGGCAAGATGCTTGGCTAGACCTGAGCACAGACCTGGTATCCCTCTTCCATCAGTTCCTGGCGGAGAGGAGAGCAGAGCCATCCATGCCACCCTCTCCCCAAGAAACCCCCAGCAGAGGGAGGGTGTTGGGACGGAGTTGAGGGGGATCGGGCTCCATTTCTGCAACTCACCCCCCTTTTCTGGGGGTTGAGGCCAGCCCCACACCCCTTGACGGGGACCTCCATCACCTCCCACAGCCGCTTCTGCTCCCTCACCAGGGCACTGGTGGTCCTCATCTATCCATCACAGCACGGGCTCTGCATCAGCCCCTTCCTCCCCTCCTTCCACTGATGCCTCAGGAACATGCAGGCTGGACCAGAGCATCCTTTCTACAGGCAGACCTGTAGAAGCTCTCTGAGCTCAAGCTCTCTTGCCCCAACTCCACGTGTCGGTAGGCTTTTTCTCTTTAGATTATGAGCACTAGCAAGGTAAATTTTACCCTAGGAATTATTTATAGACTTCCTGCAAGTGACTGCCCATGGCAGAGATGAACAGAAGACAATAGCTCTGTTCATCTTCCACCAGCGACCATGCAAGCAATAAATGTTTCCATCAACAAAACGTTTGAGCAAACAACCCATTCATTTGTTCCAAGCGTCTTAGGCTAGGAAAATAATAATGGCAAGTAAACTTAAAGAAAAGAGATCACGCACTGGCTTGTTCCTCCCCACTGCCGTTTCTCTCTGAGCAGGCATCTCTGTTCTCTGACAAAAAAAAAAAAACCCAAAAAGTTGAATACTAAAACACTCACTTGCAGAGAGTTCAAACTAAGATTTGCAAACATAAATCCTGACAGCATTTGGTGTTTACCCAATACATATTTTTAGTGCCTACCTATGCAAACACTAAAACAGTAAAAACAGAGTTACAGTATAAAAGTAGCAGAATTTAGTAACACTTAATTCCTTGCCTACGGGCCCTGGAGCCTCAGACGCCACAGAGGTTCGCTTCAGCGCGGGGAAAAACCTGCAGGCTGCTATGTAGATGCTTTCATGAACCCAGCAAAAGGAGAAAAGCGGTTATTTGTTCTTGGTATATACAAATACTATTAGGAGCCAAAAAATCATGGCGAGACTTTACAGTAATACCTTTTTATTACAACTCAAAACCTGTCACAAAAGCCTCGCAGCAGAAACTGCTGACGTTTGCTACTGTACTACCTACAACCACCGTCCTGCAGGGTTACAGCAGAATTGCTCTTTTAAGATATGATCCCAAAAATCACTAAATATGGAGAACAAATTCCTAAGAAAACAAGCCCTTACCACATCAGCATTCTATAATATTAGGAAACTATTTGCATCATGCGGCTTGTGCTAAAATACTTAATGATCTCATCCTTACCATAACAAATTATCTGCCAGAAAAAGACCTTGAAGGTCAACACTGGCAACAATTAAAAAGTAATGAAAAACATTCATCCCTTAGGCAGAGTTACAATTTCTAAGTTCGAAGCAATGTGCTGTATATTTTATTAGCTATCACTCGTTTAATTATTCATTGGAGCTCCTCTTATGCTCCATAGAGCAACCTCACATTGCTAAGATTTCCATTTGAATGCTATTACCAATTCAAGGACAAATCTCTTTTAAACTTTAGCTTTTGTTTTTATTTTCCAAAACATAAATTATGTTCACAAAGTAATGGGTCTGTCATACTTGCTATTTTTAATCCTGTTCACGCCAGCTACAACCTGGGACCCTACACACCATCTCTCCAACGATGAGAGCATTCATCTGCTCCAGTATTCCTATAAAAACCACAAAAGTTTTCAACCAAATGCATCCCTCCCTTGGCCAGCCGGAGTAATTTTTATTCCTGTCTCATTTGCAGTAGCAGCTCACTCGAGCACAGCATTTTCTTAAAGAAACTCACTGAGTTCAAACCAGGCGATAGCGCCACGAAATAACTTCTATGTTTTAATTGCCATTTAATTACATTTTTCCCCAATTTCCTAGCAAGTAAATAAAATCTTTCTCAAGGTTAACTGGAGAAACATGGAGCTGTAAGGAGAGGGCAGCCTTAGATTTGTATTATCCGCAGTTCTTAATATATCTTTCAGTGTGGTCATACACATTTATGCCCTGCTGGGGATTCACAACAAACACAAGGGAAATTAGCTGGAATAGTTTTGGGGTTTTTTTGAGGTAAAAGACTAAAAGTCCGTTTACTGTTTTCTGGCCAACAACTTGAGATAGGTTCCACATTTAGAATTTCATTAGTGGAAATATGTACGTGCATTGCGCTGAAATGGTGGAAGAGGAAAGAAAGGGAATAAAATAGAACAGAACAGCAGTTTACTATGTGCTTTACGTGAAATAATTTTGGTAGAATAAAAAATGGAAAACATCATGAAAATCAATGTTAACCATTTTTTTTTGCCTTTTACCTTCTTCTTGCAAAAATATATCCACTTCCTAAACCTCACTTACAAATGAAAACGTGTCACCTATGATGCCAAAGTTTATAAAAATTGAAAAAGGGTTGCTTTTATGGGGGAGAAAGAGCAGTAAGACAATAAAGAAAAGGCTACGTATTAAAAATACATATTAATTTCAAGGTACTTTGAATTTCATGACATATAGAAACCTGAAGAAAAAAATCAAAATTAGCACGTATTTCCATATAATGAATAATAAAACTCTATCCTAATGCTCTCAAAAAGTATTGATATGGTATAATTAGACACAGCAGCTCCAGAAAGAAAAAGACAACACTGCTCTCTAATACTCCTAGCTAAGAGTGAAAATAAATTTTGAGTAGCAAGAAGAATTGAAATTTATCATGCAAGAGAAAATTTCTTCTACCACTCAGGCTTGGTTTCGTGACAGTGTCAGCCTCACCACAGAAATTAAATGTTTACTTAATGGGAAAAATTATTTACAAGCATTACTACATGGGTTTTACAAAAATAAAGGCGGCAGCAAAACCACCCTTAACCCATTCTAAATCAAAACTAATTCCCCAGATGAAATGAATTTTGATTTTATGATCACAACATTTGTTTTAGGTGGAAAACAGAAGCTGTAGAGTACCTGCCTTGAAACTCCACTTCTTGAGCTCAGAAAAGTGAAGTGGCAGAAAGGGGGGGGACGCGCTGCCCTGGACCTCTCGTGCAGAACTGAGGGGCTGCACGCCCATCCCACCCCTTGCTGAGAAGACAGACAGGAATATCTTTAAATATATACACATGCCTCACCGTAGAATCTCACTGTAAACAATCACATTTTCGTATCCAAAATTTCCTGTTGACTACAAGGGCAACGCACACACATGTTTGCTTTTGCTCCATCGAAAGTCTTTTAAAGCCTTCCTGATGAGACCAGAAATTCTGGACAGACCTGTTCCTCGTTGGTCTCGTTAAAAGGCCATCAGGACGTTGAACCAGCAGCAAAACCTGAAGGAACGCACGTGGGAACACACAGAGGCTTAACTGAAGACAACGAGAGAGGAACACCATTCACAAAGGCTGTACTTGGCAAGAGTCACCTCATATTCCTCCTTCACATCATGGAGGGGCTCCTCCTGAGGGCAGCTCTCAGCCACCAGTGAATGGGAAGAGGGAGAAGTAGTGAAATCCGCACACACAGGCAGGAAAGAAAGGTGAACTTCTGGGATGCAGACCACACAATAAATACGGACTTTATTTTGGCACCTCTTATCCTCAGTCACTTGCAGTGATTAGCAACCTCCCGTATCTGGTTTGCCTGCTTCCCTCAAAACACGCTCGAGTCCATCATCAAAAAGAAACACGGGGCTTTTCGCCCAAATGTAAATGACATCTTGCACACCAAAACCGAGTCCCACCTCCCAGACACGCTCTGTGCCTCCAAAACTTCTGCCTTCCCCAGAAGGGAGCACCAAGAACACCTCCAGCCTTTCCAGAAGTTTCTAAGTGGCTCCAAAGGACAGAGCAGATCCCTTTCTCAATGTTTCCAGAAGCGCCCAACAGCGACATCTGCTCCACTTGACCCAAGCCCCTCAGCAGGGCTCATGTCCTCGTGGACACCAAGGTTGAGGAAGGATGGTTGCGATTGCCGCACAAGTACCTTCAGCACATCACTGGGAAAGCCCAGCATGAACTTTCTAGAAAGGAAACACAATTTACATCTAGGGTTTTTTTTTTTCTGCAGCTGTGTTAAGCTGTAGCCAGATGAAAATGGAGGCAGAAAACCACCATTTATTCTGATACGTCTTGAAGACATCTGCCTACGTTCTCCAAATGGGTCCATTTGACTTCTTTGTTTGAAGTAAACCTTAAAACCTTTCTACCAATAGTCATTCTTAACACCATCTCCTAGCCTACCTTCTGCAATCCATTTCGTACCAAACCTCGTGTAAGTGGTATATTAGGTCTTTGAGACACACGCTAAGGATGCTCCTGGGAGAAACCACCACCTGGCAGCAACACAAACTTCCTTTTTTAACCCAATCTGTCCAACTTTTCTAACATGTCAGCATGAGCCACTTAGCACCCCGAGGCTGGTCATCAAATCCAGGAAAATACTTAACCAACTTTGGCACACAGGAACACTAAGGCCAAGGCGGCCACCGACAGTAAACATATTTACATTAAACATTACATATAAATATTAAACACTTACAACCAATACATTTTTAGTTTCTTGTCAGGCTTAGATGCTGAAGACTTAAGGGACACGAAACCAGTTCCTTCAATATTTGCATCCCAGGATTTTGTAAGAAATGCCACGTTCTGGGTATGTGTACATTAATTAAATTAGACGGTTTTAAATGAATAAACTCTGAAAAATGACAGAAAAGGTACATAAAACACATCCACCTTAAAACTGCTTTAAAACTTACCATGGGGATTTTACGAAACTGTATGAATATGGACAAAACCAATTGTTACCTTCGTAAGTCAGTAGTAAGAGTTTTTTGTAATGTGACTTTCACGAATGAAGTGAGGAGCTGATTTTATCCGGTACACCATGATAATTTGCTCTGCAGCTTCATGAAACTGCTACAAATAGCATTATAGTCAAAACCCAATTGTTGCTGAAATACGTTCGGTAAAATGGAAAATACAAAGAAATAAAACACAGTAATTGTCTCTCAACCCACATTATATATTGTGTTTCTAAATTATATGGTATTATATTTTCTAGGTTTTAATATAGTTTCCTATTGAGGAATTGATAACACAGGAGACATTCTTTGACCTTTTCCCTCTGAATATCTAAATAATATACCACACAGGTTTATAAACCAAATAACTCTAGCCTTTTATTAGATCCCAAGGGATAAAAGCTGTTTTAAAAAAAAAAAATCACCACGTGTAGCAACGCATAAAAGAGCTAATGCAAAGCGCTTTTCTTGCCACGCTATTTCTCACCTGCGTCACAATTTTCTCCTATACAGCTACAATTGCAGTTCATGAGTTTACACATACCCGAAAGACAAAAATTGGACTTCTAACCCTTGAAAATTTTGCACTGAACACCCTAATACTAATAACTGATGACACAAACCACGATCCCACAAGCCCACCACCGATTCGTTCTTAATGGATTCGACACTCAGCACTGCTGTCCCTTGAAAGACTTGACCCAAGCAGTGGACTAAATGACTTACCAAGCTCTTTTTTTCTATTCCCCAGACATTACAGAAAGTATTTCATGGACCCGTTCCAAGTTTAGCAGGATGTTAAAAACCACACAGCCAACAGATAAGTAATTTGCGGGGCAGCTAAATCAAAAAAAAAAAAAAAAAAAAAAAAAAAAAAGCTAGGCAAATCCTTTAAAAGAGGCCTTTTGGGGATTTTGATTTGATAATGCTTGTATCTCTACAATTAATCACAAAATAATGAAGGATTCAAGCCATCGCAGTCAGGGTTTGGGAGTGTGAAAAGATGCCATGCTGTGCATGACAAGAATCGAAGTGCCAGAACAACTCGGGGGGGGAGGGAGAAAAAGCATAATATAAAGCAGTTAGAAACGCTGTTAAGTTAGAAACGTTGGAAATTTTCAACCTACAGCAGCTTAAGCAAAGCCTTTTGTACACGGCCAGCCCCGCCGATACGAATGGGGCCACTACTGCAAATAAAAAGCTCCACGCTCCATCACTGCCAGGCCACGCATCAAACCACCCCCCAGGAGAAGCCCTCGGGACTCCAAAGTGATGGGAGATCAAACCCTCTGCCTAAAGACACAATTCTGTCTGCTCCTAAAATTTGGGAGCAGATGCTATGTCAGAAAATGGGGATTACAAACCACTGTCAAAATCCAGAGCCGGTTTGAGTCTTTGGGGGTGGTTGGATTTTTTTGGGGGGGGGGTTATGTGATGTACATCTTAAATGCACTGGTCCGGAAAGAAGTAAAACATCCACTGTCACCAGATCGATTTGCAAGCATCGCTTTAGAACTCTATTCTGATCTCATTCGAGATCAGTTTATCACACTGGTTTGCGTCATCTCACTTGTCAAGTGGCACAAGGAACGCGAACAAGTTAACAGGGATTTCGAGCTGCTTCCTCAAACGAGACAAAGATCTCAATAAAGCTTCCCAACACCTGGCAAAAAAATTATCTGAAAAAGAAATAGAATATTATTAAGTTGTTTATCTTCCGCTTCAAATTTTTCAGTTTTTGAAAAATGCAGTTGTAAGGTGAAATGCTCCTGGAGTCTTCATGACACAGCTGATATTGGTAGGATTATTATTTTTTTTTTAATTTAGTGCATTATTCCGAGTTAAATCTTTGTGGGCCACACATAGGTTGATTTTCCCCTCCTCCCTCCACCGATGAGCTGTTCCTCAGCATTTCTCCAAGGGAATACACACAGTTACAATGAATTAGAGCTTTAATTCCCACAGACATCCTCTGGTGAAATGCCGAGTAGGAATGGTCATCAATTCTCACGAGGGCAGATTTCAAACCTCTGACAGATTTTCCTCCTTGTTAGTTCAAACGGTAACAACTTGGGGTTTGTTTTGTTTTCTTTTTAAGGAACTGTTTTCTCACGTCTTAATGAGATAAAAGATTCGTTCTTTACCATTTTATCCCATTTCCTTCAAGAACTGTCAATAACAAAGTAATTATTAGCATCATTTCCTCAAAAACAAAAGCCTTGCCTTCTGCTGAGCATCTGAAAATTTTACCTACACTTGCCCACTTGCCAATCACTCAAGAATGTCTAAAATGGTTCTACTGTTATTAATATTTAAATAATAAAAAAAGTTTAATAAGGTAGATGAGGATATCCATTAGTGCGAGATTTTATTCCATCTAATAGACAACCTTCTGATGCAACAGTTGAAGTTTCATGGTTTATTACAAACACAAAAATGAACAACAGTTATTCAATTTATTACAAAAAATAAAAAAGACCAAAAAAAACCCCAAACAAGCTTTAACACAGGTGTGACTTTTTATCTAATGTTTATGGAAATCTAGAAGCAGCAAGTCAGCATCTTACTGGTACGTGACACTGATGGACATCAAAAGGCAGCACGCACCTCTTAAAAGCACTGACACTGCTCCAGCCCTTCTCCTCCTGCCATAAAACATTCAATATAACCACTTTTCCCAACATCTAAAAAAAAAAAAAAAAAACGATAAATGAAAAAGACGAGTTGCCAGCAAAGTCTGAGCAGCAAAGCAGTTGTCATGAACACTCTTCTTTTTCAACGTGAGCACAGATTTTTCTGGGATTAGTTCAGCACTGAAAAAGCTCATTTACTGTTCAGATAATTTCAGTTCCTATGAACTGTGATGCGTGAATAAATGCTCATCTGAGTAGTCTGGTTCAGCTTATATGCATAATGCTATTCGTTTGACCAAAGCTACCTTTTCCACTTAGAGTATGATGGATCATCCTCCTGTGGTTACATGGGGGGGAGGGAGTTTTGCTGAAAGGTTATACTTTACTGTAACTAGAAGAATCTTCTAAAAATACTATAATTTTTCAACTTACTAGCTATTTAAACTCTACCAGTACATTGGCTGAGGGGAGACCTTCTCACTCCCTACAACTCCCTGAAAGGAGGGTGTAGAGAGGTGGGGATTTTTGGTCTCTTCTCCCAAGTCACAGGTGATGGGACAAGAGGAAACGGCCTCAATTTACCCCAGGGGAGATTCAGGTTGGATATTAGGAAAAATGTTTACACTGAAAGGGTTATTAAGCCTTGGAATGGGCTGCCCAGGGAAGGGGTTGAGGCCCCATCCCTGGAGGTTTTCAAAAGATGGGTAGACATAGTGCTTAGAGACATAGTTTAGTGATGTTTTTTTATCAGAGTTAGGTTGATGGTTGGACTAGATGACCTTAAAGGTCCCTTCCAACCTAGACAATTCTATGATTCTATCTTTGTGTTTAAATCTCAAATCAGAATATTTTTTCAAGTATATAACTTATATTTCCTAGAAAGCATTTTAACTGTTGGCAAAGCTTATCATGACTCCCCTTAAATGTCTATTTCTGGTATCATAATACCCTTCAGCTAATTTGCACATTAAACTGTCAGCAAGACCTTTCTCTTTTTATTAAAAAAAAAAAAAAAAAAAAAATCACGTCTTGCGTGATAACTTAATTTCATTAGCTCAAAATTCAACTTTTGTTTTCCTTTCTCCATTTCCCTTTATATAACATATCTATAAGGCAGAGAAAGGGCAGGCTGTCCAGGCCAGCCACTGCGGCGTGAACAGAGGATAAATATGCTGCTTCCTTCTACTTCCATACTCATCCAGGCTTTAGCCCTGCCTTTTGAACTAAAAGCCCTGTCGGGTGCTGCGTGCGGACCTACCCACCCCAGGGTCTGCAAGAGTCGCTCTGCAGAATATCCAGCACCGACACGGGCTGCAGAAAAACAAACTGACCCCCAATTACACGATCTTCCAATTTCTTGATTTCACTGGTGTCAGTTGGTAGGTTTTCAATAGGCCTCCTATCATACTTTTTTTTTTTTTTTTCTCTCCCTTCCCTTCCCCTCCTCATTCTGGGAGCACAGCCAATCCCCAGCACAGCAGCTGACTTTCCCCAGAACTAACTAGAAATATTCTGATAGACTCTATTTATAGACTCAAAAACTTAGGACTGGAAGCAGCCAACCGAATTTTTCCATTCCTTGCTCCCCTCCGCTATCTGTCTATTTATCTATCTGTCCTGGGCTAACCTAAATTCCACCTAAATTCTATGTTTCTCAAGGGGGAACTGTGCTACCCAGAACAGGTATACCATAGGCACACACACACCTCTCACACGTCCAAAGCACCTCTGAAGATCCTTCCGTACAATTTACTGAACGGGCTAAAAGAACACGAATCCTCTACTTTTATGTCATCGTGGAAAGCGATCGCGCTGACCTTCCTTCCTGTCACTACAAATCAAAGTTGAAGAAAAAAAAAACCAAAACAAAACACCAAAACAAAAACCAAACAGCATTTCTGTAAGAGATTCTACCACCTGTATCTCACCTCTGTTAACTCTAGAGACCAGTTTGGACAGGCACATCTTTTCTTCATTTACAATACATCAATAAATTCATCAACAATAAATAAGAACTTTTTTTTAGCAGGCTTAAACAGTGAAAGAAACCTACTGGCTTTATTTTTGTTACATTTTTTATATATACATATACACACACACACATATATATCTCCAATACTTGCAGAAGTCAAGTAAGGTTAGTCCTCATTAGTTTAGGCACAGCACAAATACACAGTAGAAGAAAATCTGTGTCCCAAAGCAAGAATAATATTTCAGCTGACTTGTCCTTGGACGTATGACTCCCTAAAATTATTTATTTACAATACTATCAGATTCTGTTGAGCATTTCATCCTGCAAATAACCTATGAAAAGTATAAGTTTCGAAATAGAAAAAACTAGCATGCTCTAGAAGCAATACCTGGCAAATCTGATTTTTACTTAACCTTACAAATGTTGCTAGGAAACCCTACTCAATATTTACTTTAAGCCTTTAAAGAAACAGCCTAATTCATACTGAGCTACTGGTGGGAGCACCGAGGACTTGGCGGAGAAGCCTCAACCTAAATTTACTCTTGACATCTCACTTTCCTAATCCACAGAACTGACGTAATATAGA
Source organism: Calidris pygmaea (assembly GCA_003697955.1). Classification (NCBI taxonomy): domain Eukaryota; kingdom Metazoa; phylum Chordata; class Aves; order Charadriiformes; family Scolopacidae; genus Calidris; species Calidris pygmaea. The sequence continues at coordinate 16,763 of QJSC01004500.1, read as the reverse complement.
AACATAATTAAGAGCTGGAGAGGTAGTTACCTTACATTTGCGGGACCTGCAACAGCATTTTGGATGTTGCAGGCAGCGTAGACAAAGTAACAGACCAATAAAAAGTTCTGCACTTTTGCTGGGCTTTGTGCATACTTAAAAAATAAAAATAAGGCCACAACATTAAATGCCAGCTCTTCTACAAACAGCAGATGATTTTTAAAATTTCTGTCCTCCAAATAGCGGATAATTTAGCAAATTCCATCCTCCAGTCTCATGTCTAGTCCAGAGGTAAACAGTACCTTAAATCTGCCTATGTGAAACATCAGACAAAGGCTAGATTGTACCAAAGACTGTAAATGGGAAACATTTGTGTATTTACTTTCAAACTGATTGCATGAAACACATCTATAGAAGTCAGTCAAAGCTATTTCTTGTAAACCTAACTGATGAGATGTTGAATATTCTCAATTTTTAGTCACGTCAGATAAAACTACAAGTTTCCCTAGGATCTGGTGCACTTTATTAAACTTGCATCCTCTTGTGCCAACACCTGCTATGTTCCTTGCTCCTATAATCTTTCTCCTCTTTTTTTTTTTTTCTTCATTAAATCAGCTTCCTTATTCTTCTGCATTCCTTACCTCAAGCTCATTCCTATTTAGTCCTGAATATTTTTTTTCTGCTCGGCATGAAATTTCTATTGGCTTACTGATTTAAGTCATGCCAATATCAATACCACCTCTGAGGCTGGGGCACGCCACGTGATGGAAAAAAGCCAATATATATCCCAACGAGCAGTAACTCCTCCTATGGAGTTAGACCCAGCGCGAGCTCAAAGCCTCAGGGACCCTGAGGAGAATTTGGAAAGAACTATAAAGGTCGACGCTGCTGGCCACTGGTGTAGGGAAGTCCCCAGGAACATCTACTGACCCCCACCACTGCTACCACCCAACAGCACGGCTGGAGCTGCCACACCATCTCACACCTCACATCACGTAGGCTTTGAGCATGAGCTTGGCAGATGGAGGATCCGGCTTCAGTGCTGCACCAGAGTCAGCTTCATGGACCTTGCCATAACCTTAAGGTAGACTTTAATAAGCACAATATCAGGTGTTTGTGCTGAAGCAAGCAGAACCTGAAGTATCTTGAGATCATGGAAGGAGCTAACACAGGTGGAAGGACACGGAGCAATGGTGGAGGACATGGAGTATTTAGTTCATCACAGTGTGGAGGGTATGAAAGTAAGAAGAACATGAAGCTCTTCTTAAGAAGTTAGTGAACAAGCTCAGAACTCATCTGGATCCTGGTATTACAGTGCTGATTCAACAGAAATTAAGATAGATACTGGGAAAAAAAGAGCTATAAACCTATCTTATAAGTAGACTTAATGACTCTAAGTCATTTACAAGCCACTAATACAGCACCTATTCAACTCAGCCTCATATTAAAATTATCAGTCATCTGCAATAACAATTAGCTGCAAATCAATAGATTTACTTTAGAAAAAAACATATTGATCCACAAAGTAGGTTTTTTCCTGAAATGACAATTCCAAGTTGTTAAATCAGTTTGCTTAAGTTACAGCTGCTTGTAAATACTTAATACAGCTGCCTATAATCAAAACAATTCTGTTTTCCTTTATAGATTAGTATTATAATAAATAAGAGAATATCTGCAAACCACATCTAGATCTTTCAGCTAGTGGAAAAGAAGTGAAGTTCGCTAATGAAAAAAAAACAACAGGATACGGCCTATTTGTCACTTCAGTTTCATTTCCTACTTCCAGGATTTAATTCAGTTGTTTTTTAAGATTTCTAGGTTGCTGTGAAGGAGGAATAAGTAGGTACTCTGCTCATTCTGGACACAATTTATAAGCGAATACGTCTGTGTGAAAACAGCACCTCCAATTTTTCTGTGGAATAATTTCCTCTGCCTGTAACCCTGAACTTTTATTTTATTTTTTTTTCTCCCATTACAGATGCTTGAGTTAACAGGTAGAAAAGCAATTAGCACATAGGCAGAATTTACATTACAGCCAGCATGGTGCAATAGAAGATCCATGGAGAGGACCGGTTGGTCCTGAGGATCCACCTTCTAGGTGTCGCAAGGGTCATGCTTCAGGCCAGCTCCAATGGGGCTGGAGTGCCCTAGGTGGTTCCTGGAGGACTTTTTTCATAGAATCACAGAATCATTCAGGTTGGAAAAGACCCTTGGAATCACCAAGTCCAACCATCAACCCTACTCTACAAAGTTCTCCCCTACGCCATATCCCCCAACACCACATCTAAACGACTCTTAAACACATCCCAAGGATGGTGACTCAACCACCTCCCTGGGCAGCCTATTCCAGTGTCTTTCATCCCCTGCTGGCTAAGAACCATCTGTTTTTTCACTCCTTGGCTGCCCGGTGATGCCAACCGCGGCACGGAAGATGGTGGCAACTGGAAGATTCACTTCCCAAAAGCACATTTGCGATCCAAATAAAAATGCTAATACAAGCTCAGCAAGTTCATTAGTAGCCTTCTGCACGTAGTTAACTCTTGTTTATCTTACAAAAGAAAGGCAGGACAATTTGCAGACCCACAATGGCTGCAGTTTTGGTCCCAGATAAAAAAATAAATAAATAAAGTCAGCAACTCGCTCTTTTCACTTCTATTTCTATATAAATTGTTGTCTCTGTTTTTTTTGTTTTTTTTTTTCCTTTTTAAACTAACACATCCATCCAAAACACTCATCCTCCTTGGTTCTTCCACCAAATGGGTTTAATATGAAGTGAGTAACAGTCCTTTATCTCATTATCTGTATGTGCAGTCTGAAAGTTGTCATTACCGCGCATCTCATCAGTCAAAATTGTCAAATGCCTCGTCTCCTTTTTTACCGTCGAGTCGTCAAAACCATGAATTCCACGCCGTCTCAAAGAATCAGAAAGGTTAGTTGGGAAACAAGCGCAAATCAAGCCCATTGTTTCATTGCAACATTATCTTATGTCATTAGTTGGCAGCAGCCATAAAGCTCTGGACCACTTCCAACATTTACTTCCATACGCCGAGTAGAGGCTGACACGTCTAACCCCCCCCATCCCCAATTTTGTTCATCTTCCAGCTAGTTTACAGGGATTCAGGTTAAAATAAGGATTTAGAAACCCCGATGGAATCAATTGGACTTTTCTCTGTTTCGCCACCCTGAACCTGAAGAAAAGAGCACGGAAAAGCCGTGCAGGGTTTACGGAGCCGATTTTGCGGCAACGTGGTTTAACTCGATGCGTTTTGCAGCCGGGCAGCCCGTGACAAAGGTTCAGTGCAGAATTTTGACAAGCCAGTCACGTTCGGTAACTTTTTCTAATCCTTAAGGAATGTTTATTGGCCAATATTTACTTTTAATTATTAACCTAAGAAAGCCTTAGCCCTCAAAACAAATTTAAAATAGCGAAAACAAAACATGGTGCACCCTAAACCCAAGCCAACTGGCTACCAGCGGTGGGGCAACCTCCAAGAAAGTGGGGAAGAGGACCTTCGCCCACGGCATCCCCCCAAGGGCACCCTGTCCTCTCCCTGCCGGGGTCCTCAGGTCCATGGCAGGAGCCTCCCACTGCACACAGCTTCAGAGGGCAGGATTTCACCCCAAACCTACAGACATGGACATACACGTAACACAGACTGTGCCCAACTCTGGGACGAGTTATCCTCCCCCTCTGTTCTGGCCCCATCTGGAGCTCTGTGTCCTGTTCTGGGCTCTCCAGTTCAAGAAGGACAAGAAACTGCTGGAGAGGGGACAGCAGAGGGCTACAAAGATCATGAGGGGCCTGGAGCATCTCCCTTACGAGGAGAGGCTGAGGGACTTGGGTCTTTGTAGTCTGGAGAAGAAAAGGCTGAGGGGGGATCTGATCAATACTTATAAATACTTAAAGGGAGGGAGTCAAGAGGACAGGGCCAGTCTTTTTTCAGTGGTGCCCAGGGACAGGACAAGAGGAAATGGGCTCAAACTTGAATGTAAGAAGTTCCACCTAAACATGAGGAGCAACTTCTTTCCTGTGAGGGTGGCAGAGCCCTGGCAGAGGCTGCCCAGGGAGGTGGTGGAGTCTCCTTCTCTGGAGACATTCCAAACCCGCCTGGACACGTTCCTGTGCAACCTGCTCTGGGTGGCTCTGCTTTGGCAGGGGGTTGGACTTGATGATCTCCAGAGGTCCCTTCCAACCCCATGTGATTCTGTGAAGACTCTTGCCAGTTATGGAAAGCGACACCTGCAATGCTCCAGAAGTATGCATCCCTTGACTGACGAGCGCAAAGTGATAAGGTGTGTCTATTTTCTACTAAATAAAAAAAAAAAAGAGACCAAATCTTGATCCTTAGACATGGCCCGCATAATACCATACTGTCTTCAAATAAGACTCTTTAATTTTTCCAGAAAGTTGTCCCCAGGATCATCATCTGTGCAAAGTTTTTGCTGTTTTGTTTTGTTTTTGTTTTTTTTTTTAATTTAAGCAAACGAGTTTGGAAGTTAACAAAGTTAGATCTAGCCAAGTAGATCTGAAGCTACTATTAGAGGAAGAGCTCCCTAACAGCTCTACCACACTGCACTCTCTAGCACAAATTTAATTTAGTTTAAAATAATGAAGCTGACAACTCAGATAGTCTGCCTGGAAACAGTGCAAATTTCCCACCCACCTTCATTTCCAAGGTCCCTGGCACTCCAGTCTTCAAAAAAATCCTGAAGTGCACGACAGGTTTCTAGAGACAAGCCTTCAGCAACGCTAAAAGTGAGATCTGAGTGATTTTGGAGTGGCTCACATTTGGACCCAAGCCTCCTGAGGGAAAATAAAGGTTGCTGTCTTGATGCCCTGACCTTCAGGTACGCTTCCAGAAGCCATCCCTTTCCTGCTCCTAGCCTGAGGGCAGAGCCAGCAGTGTGCCCAGGTGGCCAAGGAGGCCACCAGCATCCTGGCCTGTGTCAGAAACAGTGTGGGGAGTAGGACTCGGGAGGTGATCGGCAGAAAAGGACCTGGGGGTGTTGGTCAACTGTGGGCTGAACATGAGCCAGCAGTGTGCCCAGGTGGCCAAGAAGGCCAACAGCATCACTGTGGTGAGTAGGACTCGGGAGGTGATCGTCCCCCTGTACTGGGCACTGGTGAGGCCCCACCTCGAGGGCTGGGTCCAGTTTTGGGCTCCTCACCACAAAAAAGACATTGAGGGGCTGGAGCAGGTCCAGAGGAGGACAATGAAGCTGGTGAGGGGTCTGGAGGACAAGTCTTATGAGGAGAGGCTGAGGGAGCTGGGGGTGTTCAGCCTGGAGAAGGCTGAGGGGAGACCTTCTCACTCTCTCCAACTCCCTGAAAGGAGGGTGTAGCCAGGGGGGGGTCGGTCTCTTCTCCCAAGTAATAGGTGTCAGGACAAGAAGAAATGGCCTCAAGTTGCCCCAGAGGAGGTTCAAGTTGGATATTAGGAAAAATGTTTACACGGAAAGGGTTATTAAGCCTTGGAATGGGCTGCCCAGGGAAGGGGTTGAGGCACCATCCCTGGAGGCTTTCAAAAGACGGGTTGACATAGCACTTAGAGACATGGTTTAGTGACACGAGGGGTTCTTTGGTACGGTTTTTTTTTTTTTTTTTTAATCAGAGTTAGGTTGATAGTTGGACTAGACGACCTTAAATGTCCCTTCCAACCTAGATGATTCTGTGATATGAAAGTTGACTAGGAGACCAGCTCCCACCCCCAGCCTTGCAGTGTTGGAATGGTGGAATCCAGCAAACCACCAGCCAAAGCCTAGCCCCCACTTCCCCCTCTCCTACCTGCCGCAGCTACTAACGATGAGCTAAAGATACAAACACGATTGATTTTTATTTTTTTTTTTTTTTAATTTTTTTTTTTTCCCCCCTCTCTCAAGGTGAGACATTGCCAGAGCAAACCGGGGCCGGCCGGTTGTGAAACCGGGTTTCCAAAGGGCTGGTAGAGCACAGGTCCCGGTAAGGACACGGCGGGTGACGCATTCACACGGGTACAGGGCCAACCTTGCGCAAGGGCCACCCCGCCGGCGCCTCAGCCCCTCCTCACACCAGGACTAACCAACCCAAACTTAACTAACTTCTCCTGCAGGGCCCGGGTCCACCATCCAGAAGTTACCACCGTTAGGCACAGTCCACACCGGATTCAGATTAAAACAAGGATTGAAGGAGCAGGGCGTCACTAGAGGGATGCTCCAGTTGTTACCGCAAACCTTAAAACTTTTTAAGTTTTTTTTTTTTTTTTCCTAAGATAGAACTTTCTAAGACTCAATGTAAAGTTTATAAAGCAGGCATTCTTTGTCGTGGCGCCGGGCGGGCAGGGGGTGGCTCCTCCTGTTGTGCTCCCCGAATGCTGTTGTCACATTAAATTTATACACAACAGGGATACATATTCGATGTGATCCCGAGAAAACATCAGCATATTCATGCCATTTCCGAGAATTCATTTACATATTATAATAAGCTTTCGGGCACGCGTAGTTGTGCCTTCTGGTGGTCCTCGTTTTGAGTGAGGGCCGTTTCTTCCTCAATCTTCACCTTCTTCACCTGTCCTTTGGCTCACTTTTCATGTTGGCAAAACATTCTAACTGCTTAATTGCTCATTAAAACTAACGATCTCCCCGCCACCACCTGTTTGTCAGACAATGTCCATATTTATTGCACCCCTGTCTTAGGTCACCATGTTCCCAGGGCCACAGACATCCTTTCTTACCTTACTAAGTCCTTGAAACCATTTGGGATGGTTGCTAAAATAGCTACATTTCTTCTCTAAAAGAAGATTCTCTACAGTTTCACCATTTATAAACTACATGAAATCTGCCTTAGGTATCACAGTCAGCTTGGGAGGCTCGCAAGCCAAGACCAGGGAGGTTTCGAAGCACCCTCCATCCTCACCCTTCTCCACCCCAACTCTTCTTCTGGCAGGTCCAGAAGAAGAGTTGGCAAACAGAAGGAACGAAGTACCGAGGCGACAGGCTTTCACAGGATGGTGCTATCACGTCAGCGCAACGCAGCACTCCGAAAACCACTGCCAAAAAAAATGCTAGTGCTGACTGAAGCTAAAGTTCCACAGCTGGGACAGCCAAAATCCCAGTCAGAACAAACGTTGCCACCTACTTCCCAATTCTGACCTGTGTCTAAAAAAACCAAAAAAAACCCAACACAAAACCTCTCAGACCACCGATAGATTGCACCGTCCAAAAATAAACCTCTAAAATAAATGCTTATTTTGTAGACTTCAGACTGAAAATGAACCCGAAATGGTCATATGCACGCATACAAATGGAAGTAAGATATTCTCCCAAATCCAAAACAATGAGAAAACATTATTAAAGATGGCAGACCTTTTTTAACCTCTTTTTCAGAAACCTAACTGCTAGGGAATTGGTTTATAAAGCCACCACTTTCAGAAACCTGGGAGGGCACCTCTCGAAAGCAGACAAGGGAAGAAAAGTAAAATAGAAAAGATTCATGTGTCAAGTCCAAATTTTACCCTGAAAGCCCATTCAAAAAGTTATTCCGCCTCCAGACGCAAGTAGAAAGTATTGTTTAGAAGACAGAATGGAAACGAGTGAAGTGATATAAAAATCGTCAGAAACATTCAGCAATTAGTCTGAAATTTGCTTTTTAACCTCAGGGCTGTAACTCTTTGATCTATTACTAATTATCACTAATCACAATCAGCAGTGTACCCATGCATCTTAGGAGAGCGTACAAATTCCTATAAGCCATTCTACGTATCCACAAATACTGGATTCCGTTTCTGTTCAGATGTTCCAACCAAAGTGTACTTTTTTCCTTTTTAAAGGAATACCTTAGTATATATATTAACCCTAAGTTACTCCACCTCCAAATTTGAAATTTAAGCTATCAGTTTTTGCCATGAAGCAAATATGAAGCTTACAGGTTGCAGATTTATAGAAATTTAATTTAGCGACCAGCTAACAGCACATTCTGATGTAATTGCAGGAGCTTAATTCACAGTTTAAGATAAAGAAATAAAATTCAACTTCAAGTTATTCTCCCGTGACCTACCAACAACCTGGGAAGTTCTGCTGTGATAGAATTCGGTAAAGAAACAGTGTCTTGCAAAATACTTGTTCACATACTGAATAGATACAACCAATGTTACTGATCCTTCTAAGAATTGAGAATCATCAACTGCACGGTTTTGGTTTTCTGTTGGTTTTTTTTTTTTCCTGTTTTGAGGGGTTTTCTGGGGGGGTTTGGGGAGGGCGTTGATTTTGTTTAAAAATAAACCTATGCTTTCCTCCAAGGTCAGCCTGCCTCCTCCAGCAGCACACCCAACGTGGCTCCAGCAGGAGAGGGCTTTCCTTGATGACCCAACAGACGGTGACCTTCTCCTGTGGTTTGCACTAGCAGGGCAGCCAGCAGTCACATCACGCCATGGTCTATTTAGGGTGCATTCGAACGTGCCCACTAATGCTCCAAGGACCTGGACAATCGCACACAATGGAAATAACTCCTCGTTTTTTCCTCCACAGATCTCTCTCAACTCGGAGGAGACCGCAGTGATTCATATGCTGAGCCCCAAGCACTGTGCAGCAACCAGCTGCACGTGAAAACTGATAAAAGTACTAAACTTAGACAATATTTAATACCTGGTTTTGATACACTCTTTTTAGTTTCCTTGTTGGACCCTTTTTATCACTCTTATACAGCCATATCGTAAGATACATTTGCCAGAGAACAAGTTATGGTACTATATTCATCCTAAACTGGGGTATTTTCTGACCTCTTGAGAGCTTGAATCTGAAATCACAGCACTGCGCTGTTCAAGAAGTTTTTGGTTGCAATCAGCCCGTTCTTAATTCCAGCTCCTACGACTCTGTCCGAAGACGTTATGGAGTTACAAAACGGAACCCCACAAATGCCAAGATTATGGCTCAACAGAGCCACTATTATCATAATGAACCACGGCAAACTGATTTCCAATAGCCAAGTATCGCAAAGTTCAGCGCTATCAACTGGCAACAGAAAAGTTTTAATAATACACAACGTTACCTACCCCACCACCACCACCACCAGGCACACAGAAACAAACCACCCCTAGATATTGGCACCCAGATTGACAACGGAGCTCTGATTTCCCCAGATTTGGAAGATCCACCCAGTCACGGAGCATAATTTTCCAGCAATGTGGACTCTTCCCGGCCACAGCACAGGAGTCAATTGATGTGTATAATTTTAAGGGCAAATAAGGTCTCATTAGGAGTCTTATTCCCAAGCTTTATCTCTTTATTCAGATTTTGAACTCCTAGCCTGACATATGAATACAAACTCCTAACTTCGGTGAGAAATAAAGACATCCATACGTAGGGGTCCCTGTTGTATCAAGATTATACCCAGAGTTGCTAAAAATGACACAAAATTATACAAGAACCTACCAAGTATAACTTTGATTAAGTTTTCAACTTTTCAAACTGGAAAAACAACAACAAAAAAGTACAGATTTAAGGCTACCATCTACAATATGAGAAAAAAAAGTTTGCACAGTAGATCTGTGGGAAGCAAAAGGGGAAAACAGTCCTGCCAAGCATGGAGAATATTTTAACAGCTCAGTCTTTCTCCCATAAAGTCCAGCAGTAAACAAACAGAGGTCAAGGCCATTCATAAATTCTAAAAATAATATTTACCAGACCTTTATCTCTCTGGCAGGTATAATTCTGATAAGTGACTATTTTAGATAATATTTAACATAAAAGTTTATTTACAAAAATACTTGCAATAGCCTGAAATCAGATTTTAAACAGACTCACCCATTCAAGTCAGGGAAGGTTACACGTAAACAAAGATCATGTTGTTGCTTTGATTTTTAGTTTTGGGTTGGGTGGGGTTTTGGGGGGTACTAGTAGAGTCCATGAAAAAGAAAAACAAAACAACGCTGATCTATGTGACTAGCTCAGGAACAGATAGGTCTAAGAAGTCCCTAAAATATTGTCAATGTTTGAGCAAAGATTTGACCGTAAACCTTAAGTTTCAACTCCTTTTAAGAGACGTGAATGAGACTCTAAAAGTATCATGAAACACTGTTTTGCAATCTCCTTGTCTGAAAGGACAATTATTGCTAAAGGTATGCAATTTATGTTAAAATAGCAAAACTTTTTAAATAACAACACATGGAACTTTGTGAATTCATCCCACCACTGGAAACGCCAGGTAGAAACCACAGGAGGAGCATCAGCCCTTTGTACCCACCACAACTGCCGGGATGAGCACGTAGGTATGTGCATATAGAATCATAGAACCATATGGGGTTGGAAAGGACCTCTGGAGATCATCAAGTCCAATGCCCTCACCGGAGTGGGTCTACCTAGAGCAGGTTGCACAGGATCTTGTCCAGGCAGGTTTGAATGTCTCCAGAGAAGGAGACTCCACCACCTCCCTGGGCAGCCCCTTCCAGTGCTCTACCACTCTCATAGTAAAGAAGTTCCTCCTCATGTTTAGGTGGAACTTGTTATGTTCAAGTTTGTGCCCATTTCCTCTGGTCCTGTCACTGGGCACCACTGAAAAAAGACTGGCCCCGTCCTCCTGAGTCCCTCCCTTAAAGTATTTATAGGTATTGATCAGATCCCCCCTCAGCCTTCTCTTCTCCAGACTAAAAAGACCCAAGTCCCTCAGCCTCTCCTCATAAGAGAGATGCTCCAGGCTGCTCATCATCTTTGTAGCCCTCTGCTGTCCCCTCTCCAGCAGTTCCCTGTCCTTCTGTAACTGGGGAGCCCAGAACTGGACCCAGTGCTCCAGATGGGGCTCCCCAGAGCAGAGCAGAGAGGCAGGATGACCTCCCTCCACCTGCTGGCCACGCTCTTCTTGATGCCCCCCAGGATGCCATTGGCCTTCTTGGCCACAAGGGCACATTGTTGGCTCATGGTCATCCTGTTGTCCACCAGAACTCCCAGGTCTTTTTCCTCAGAGCTGCTCTCCAGCAGGTCAGCCCCCAACCTGTACATGTACCCCAACACGTACATACATGAGTTAACATGGCAATTAAGACAGAAAAGACACATTTGCAGAAGAAGCTTTAGGCAAGAGCTAATGCAGCAGAAAGGTTTTGCTGCTGTTTCAAGCACCCATGACATCTTCCTAGGCCATGTTGAAAATGCATCAGTGGCACGACCACGAGGCTCAGCCTGGTACCCTGATTCAGACGAGCAATCATCTCAAAGTGAAATCTCATCTGGGTTCTTAGCGTAGGTTCCCATCAACGACATCACACATTATTTTCAAGCCCACTTTGCTATTATCTAGTTTAGAAACCATTATTTCTTAGAAATGTCATTTGGGGGCTGGGGGGGGGGGAGAGAGGAGGGAATCTATACACGCAGACAGACACGTATGATTCACCCTCTATTAAAAATTAAGCATATAGAAATCTTTCAAAAACAAAGACATGCTCCGCATGATATTAGCAGAAGAAAAACACTTAAAAGGGAATAAGGAAACTTGATTTTGCTTAAGAGGCTATGGCTCCCCAAACTTTGCAATGTTATGAAGAAAGTTACCACCAGCTAACTTAAGAAGAACCCTAATTGTGGATTTCTAATAAAAGTAACTAAAGGAGAAAAAGAGAAGATAGTGGGTACTTGCCACCATCAGTAAGTTAGCAAAGCACTTTAAATGCCTTAACTGTGTTTATCAGACACTATCAGCAAGTATAACTGACTCAAGAAAGGCGATATTCTAATAGGAAAAAAAAATAAATATAAAATTACAGTAATGTTCTAAAGATTCATTCTCAGCGTAAAAGTCTTCTCCATGCCTGGTCACCCACTCCTTTTCACCATGTAAGCTGCAAGTCAGAAGCAGCCTAGAAAGGGTACGATATCAAGGTTCAGAAAATAACGCTGCATTTAATTTATATTGGCTTTAGAGAACTATTTAGCTTATTTTTTTTCCCTTCACCGTAGTGTTTGCTTATGGCAATTTATATTGCAGGGTAAGTATACCTGGAAAAAAAAAGGATGAAGACCTAGAAAATCGGGAACTTTGAAAATACTGCAGACTTTGAAGGGTTAATCTCATGCTGTCGAAGTTCTGCAAAATGTGTTGACACATCAGTGGGAAAAAAAAAAAACCAACCAACCAAACGTGGCTTGGGAAGTCCCAAGGATGTGGTTTGGATGCAGAGGTGCAGTGCTGCTGCTCTGATGACAATGAAGGAAGGAGAGACTCCGCAATCCCTGCACCACACAGATATGGGAGAGGTGACACCTGCCTTAGGACCTTGGGTCTGACATGGTTTTTGGTTTTTAAACTAGGCTTGCTTTATTACGACACTTTGGAGCCTGAATAAACTCGATTTCCTCTGTTTTAGTTTTAGAACGGTTAAGATCCAACGCAAGGTCCATTAACAGGAGCGAGCTCTTACATACCTTGCCATCCTACGTTGAGTCTTTATGACTTGTCAGGGGACAAATATCTGAGGAGGCACCTAGGCATCCGAATCCCTACTGCCAAAATGACCTCCACGTGAATTTACCCTGGAGCTCGTAAGGGCTTTGCGCGGGTCCCCAGCTGCACCTACGAGCATAAAGCCATCACCAAGCAGATGAAGAGCAACGCTTAGTTGAAGGACGGGGCTGAGTGAAGAGATTTGAGATGGCGAGACACGTCCTGATCTCAACTAGGGATCAGGATGACTCGGGTGTCGCGGCCCTGCAGACCTTCCATCCCCTGAAGAGCATCCCACACGCGCGGTAAGAGCTCCAAAATTTTCAGGATTCCAACCCTGCAAAGTTAACAGCTACCCTCACCTGCACGCCTTACTGAGGTACCAGCTCAGAGAAGAGACAGAAAAGCTTATCAAGCCTCTGTCATCACCAAGCCCGACGACACAGATTGCCCACCTACTGGTCTAGAGGTAAATAGACGAGAAGAGCTACCATGGACCAATGTCAGATGAGATGACTCCTTCAAAAGCCTTATGAAAAACCGTCATTCTGAATGCAACGACTGATGACAACCACCCTTCCACCAGCATTCCCCAGCTCATTGTGCCTGTCCCTGCAACGGATGACAACCTCAACTCAGCCCAAGCAGCATTTACTCATACAAGAGTAATCTCATGGCTGGCAGGAGCCACCTGCCCAAGTAGCAGCGCTCCACAGGCAATAAAATATTGTGTCTTTCTGTTCAGGCATCCCATTCGTCTTCCAGTGAACTTTTCCCCCCTATATAAATAATGCAATTTATGAAATTTTCATCAGGTAAAATACCTAGAAAACAGTAACTTCATCTTCCTTGATCCAAGAAAGCACGTTTAAGCCAAGCCTGGGTGATAACCAGTATGCAGCTGCATGCAAAGGTCAGCATGAAGGAGGGGTGCAGCCCTTTCAAGCTGAGAAAGCGCGTTCTTTAGAGACCGTATTTGAAATGGCCAAAGGAAAAGTGATGTATGGCCTGCAAAATGATAAGGAGACTCCAGAGGTATCGGACAGGTCTGAGAATAAAATGGAAATATTTAAAGCATTTTTTTTTTTTCCTTCCTGGGTAGACAGGCTGCTTTCCCTCCTCAAAAGCACCATTATTTTAGGTATTATGTTTTTCACTGCAACATTGCCTTTTCTATTTTTTTCAGAAACATGTAGCATCAGACAAATATGGAAAACTCTTCACCCCACTCCCAAGAATAAGGCAGACGTTTCATTCACCGAGGGCGGTCGCGTATCTCGTGATGAGATTAAAAAAAAAAAAATAATAAAAATCGTTGAGAAAGCCAGTTGCAGATTTTGCATTTACCCGTTTCTCTGAGCTTAGGCTCACCAAAGGCTTGTGCCAGTTTCACACGTGGAAAGGCTATGTAACCATCCTAACTCAGTCGTGCTGTCAGATGAGCTTATTAACTCATAATATTGACTATGAAACTGGAGAGTTTATGAAAGTAAGCGTCCTTCATGAGATAGAGGAACACCTGTTTGCTGAAGAAGCACATGCTTCCACAAATCAGTCCAGAAACACGAACTCAAGCGACACTCCCATGTTTCTCTTCCACCCAAAAGTGAGGAGATCAAGTTTATCCGTTTATCCCTTTCAAACGCGTCAAGTTTAAGCAGCCCTCCTCCCTCTGGAGGCATTTTCCTATATATACAAACCAAATGTTCCTACAGTTAAAAATACAGAAATAATAACGTCGCCACAGGCTTGTAAGGTTTAGTTTTTAAACTTAACCAGTTGAAGTCCAGTGCAAACTTATCACCACGCACTTTTACTAAAAAGGATTTCCGACACTATGGTTTTCTTACTCTCCTCTCAACAGTTCATCTGAGGTACAACACATTCAAGCACCAGCAAAGAAGGAATAACCATTACAGGACACACGAGAGCAATTTCACTGAGCTCTCATTATGGGAAAAACAACATTTATAGTAGCAAGAGCTCATAAACATACTAAAGCTACACTTTCAAATCTAATAACAATAGAATATAATACGCTCTTTTTAAATATTAAAGCCAGCACTTTGTTTTTATTAAAGGCAGAGTAAAATACGGCAAGAAACCAGCAAATCTAATGATGAGAAGGGAAACGCAAACGAAGAACTGAGCACCAGCCCGAGAAATAACCACCCCAGCCCCCCACTTTTAATTCACGCCCTGCTTGTTCAACGCGGCGAAAGAAGAAAAATAATAAAATAATAATAATAAACAAACAAAGGAAGCGGTTCGCCTGCTCACCTGGACACGTTTTCTGGAATGTACTCTAGAACCGGATACCCATCGCTTCTTCTGGATGCCAACTCCGAGTGGGACTTCCAGGTCTCCACTAGCGTGCTGACGGGAGGGAAGGAGCTCAAGTGCTGGAAGGCCTGCTCTCGAGCAACCGGCCGCGACAAAGATATGGTGCCCTGGGCACCGATCCTGTAGTGGAAGGACTGTCCGCCCGAGTTGACCCCCACGATGGCAGAGGACGGTATACTGTTCTCTTGGTAATAGCTGCCATCGTCAGGCTCCTGCTTGATGCCCGCAGGGAGGCCTGGGTTTGGAAAACCGCTCCCTTCACAGCTCCCATCAAAGGAAGAAACGGGTGGTCCTAAAATCCCGGAAAGAGAGTAGTAGTCTTTGTCATCCATGAAGGAAAAATACGAGCCGTCTGTGAACGGGAAGGGATTTACCGTTTGATTCCCTTTAAAAGAGGCACCGGAGCAAGGATGCTTGGCCGACTCTTGCTTCACTGGTACCGAGAAGGGGGAATCGGAGTTCATTTTGCCGCTGTCGCCGATGCAGGCGCTGCCGAAGGAGCCGTCTGGCTCGGGTTTTATGAACTGGACGAGGTTCATCTGACCGTTGCTGGAGACGGCGTTCTCCATCTCCTCCACCTTCGGAAACGGGAGTTCCGGAGCACCCTTGTCCTTTGTTTCTGGACTGGGAACAGTGTCTTGGCTTCTGCTAGGTCCCACCGGCGTGCCCGAAGCCGGGAACCCTAGGGAGTTGTTTGCGGGGCTACAGATGGACGATCCCACGGTGCTAACTGCTGGACTGGAGCGGGTGGACCTGTTGTTGGCGTTGGAAGGGCTGGCGATGGAGCTCCTCGAGTTCAGGTTCGCGGGGCTGGAGACAGAAGACCGCATCGTGATGTTGTTGGGACTCGAGACGGGAGATTTCACGCTGCAATGGCTGGGAGGGCTCGAGATGGGCGACTTCATGCTACTGATAGGGCTGGAAAGGGGAGACCCGACGTTGCTGACGTGCGCGGGGCTGTGCAACATGGACCCTCGGCTTTCAACGTTGGGCGAGCGCGACAAAGGGGTTCCCTGGCTGATGGGGCTGTGCACGGCAAAGTTCCCAAAGTTAGCAGTAGTTGAGGACACAGAGTTAACTCCAGCAGGACTACACACCGAGGAAGCCATGTTCTGGGGGCTGCAGCCCGGAGGGCTCTTCTCTTGACCCATGATGGGGCTTTTGACAATGGCGTGCATGGCACCACCGTTGACAGCGCTCCCAGCGTCCGACATCAAAGACCTCAAGGGCCTGCTGGCGCCGTGGAGAGGAGAAGAGCAATGGCCGTTCTCCTTGTAGAGCTTCACCAGCTGCTCCACGTTCTGGTAGATCTTTCCCGGGCTCCCTTGGTTCTGCTGCTCGTAGGGGTAATCGGCGTCTCGTATGGAGTCCATGTATAAACCCATGGATTCGGCCACCGTCGCCGACAGCTCCTTCGACTCCGTCTCGGTTTTGATGTCGGAGGGCAGAAGACCAGGCTGGCCGCCGTCTTGCTGCAGGCAGGAGAGCAGCTCGGGCTTCTCTTTGCCGTTCCCCTGGCCACCGCTGCCGGGGAAAGCGCCGGCGGCGCAGCTGACGTTGACAATCTCCATATAGTTAGTGTCCTCGGGCTGCTCCCCGGCGCCTATAGAAGAATACTCCACAGACTGAGAAACTTGACCCCACCGCCTCTCCATATCTAAGCCTTCGGGGTAGCTGTGGTATCCTTTCGTCTCCATCACTAGCAAAGACGTGTGCCAAAAAAAAAAAAGAAAAAAAAGAAGAAAAAAAAGAGAAAAATTAATAAATGATGACAGGACAGCGCGACTTCCTACGGAAATTTCCTAATTTCCTAAGGAAACAAGGCGTATCCGCTCACTCTCTCCATCCTCCTCTGTCTGCCTGCCAGCCCCGCTCTCCCCCCTGCCCCATCCATCACCGCTCAACCATTTGTCCAATTTCAATCAAGCCCAGGGAGAAGGTCTCAGCAGATATGACAGCCCCACGGCCAGGCTGCGAGAGACAACTTCGAAAAGACCCAAATTATTGCTTCCCTGCCCCCCCCCCCCCCCCC
>QJSC01004499.1:418938-430608 GCA_003697955.1 Calidris pygmaea | reverse complement strand
GGGCAGAGACCCCGCTGACCACTTGGCCCTCTGCTTTGCATTCCTGACGACACCCGTAGAATCACAGAATCACAGAATCGTCTCGTTTGGACGGGAGCTCTAGGATCACCTAGTCCAACCATCAACCCAACTCTGAGGAAAAAAAACCCCATCCTTAAATCATGTCCCTATCACGATGTCAACCCTTCTTTTGAACACCCCCAGGGATGGTGCCTCAACCACTTCCCTGGGCAGCCCTTTCCACTGTTTAATAAGCCTTGCAGTGTAAAAATTTTTCCTAATGTCCAATCTGAACCTCCCCTGGCACAACTTGAGGCCTCAAGAGGCACCTCTTGTCCTATTGCCGCTGACTTGGGAGAAGAGAGCGACCCCCGCCTCTCCACACCCTCCTTTCAGGGACCTGTAAAGACCAAGAAGGTCTCCCCTTCTCTGGCCCCGCTCCAGCACCTCAATGTCTTTCTTGTCACAACGGACCCAAAACTGGACACAGCACTCGAGATGGGGCCTCACCAGTGCCGAGCACAGGGGGACCATCACCTCCTGAGTCCTACTCACCACGCTCTTCCTGAAACAGGCCAGGGTGCTGTTGGCCTTCTTGGCCACCTGGGCACACCGCGGGCTCATGTTCAGTGGGCTGTCAACCAACACTCCCAGGGCCTTTTCTGCCAGGCACCGCTCCAGCCACTCTGCCCCAAGCCTCTAGTGCTGCATGGGGTTGGTGTGACCCAAGTGCAGGACCCACCACTTGGCCCTGTTGAACCTCATCCCATTGGCCTCGGCCCAGCCAGCCAGCCTGTCCAGATCCCTCTGCAAAGCCTTTCTACCCTCCAGCAGCTTGACACTCCCACCCAGCTTGCTGTTGTCTGCAAACTTACTGAGGGTGCACTCGATCCCCTCGTCCAGATCATTGATAAAGGTATTAGAGAGAACCGGCCCCGATACCGAGCCCTGGGGAGCACCACTCGTGACCGGCCGCCAACTGGATTCAACTCCCTTCACCACCACTCTCTGGGCCTGGCCATCCAGCCAATTTTTTACCCAGCGGAGAGTACTCCCATCCAAGCTACAGGCAGTCAGTGTCACCAGGAGGGTGCTGGGGGAGACTCTATCAAAGGCCTTACTAAAGTCCAGGGAAACAACACCCACAGCCTTTCCCTCATCCTCCACTTTGTCACAGGAGGAGATCGGGTTTGTCAAGCAGGACCTGCGCCTCACAAACCCGTGCTGGCTGGGCCTGATCGCCTGGCTGTCCTTCACGTGCCCTATGGCGGCACTCAGGATGACCTGTTCCATCACCTTCCCAGGCACCGAGCTCAGACTGACAGGCCTGTAGTTCCCCGCATCATCCTTCCGACCCTTCTTGTGGATGGCCGTCACCTTTGCTAGATTTCATGAGTTTTCTACCTCACAAGTTCTCTAACTTATATATATATTTATATATATATTTATATTTATATATACACGTAATTTGTGTACCTAAGAGCAAAATAGTTCCTCCTCCGTCACGGTGCGAGCATCCCCCCGTATCGCAGCAGGAAGCACAAACGCCTCAGCAGTCTAGCTACTGTTGGATCCTCTTCAAAAACTTTTTGGGTAAACCAACAAATTTATGCCTTCCAGCTTGGAAGTTTGGTCTATAACATTTCCATGAGTTAGCAGATTCTGGACAAACTGCCAGACATCCAGAACAAAAGGATTATTATGGCTGCAGGAGACAGCAAGTTGCCGGTGACAGTGGCTGCATAATGACCTTCCTTTACCCCTTTCTGGCCACCGCGTTCCTCCTTCGGTGTTGCCCTCTCTGTGACCTAATGGCACTGCCCCCACCACGCATCAGACCTCAGCGTGAGCCAAAACCAAAGCAGGAATTGAGTGAACAGTGAGTGAAAAAGCCCTTCACCAGCCCCTCAAGGCATAGGTACAGTCATTCCTGTGCTTCCTAGTGTTTATACCTCCAACAGCACTGCCAGCCTTTCCACCTTACAGACAGTGTGCAGGGACAACACACACTCTGATGCTTGCACTTTTTGCTTCGTGCTCTTTGCCCAGCCGGCCTGTATTTACTGCAGGAGCTTTCTGTAGCTCCCAGATAGATACTTACTCTTTCCTACGCAAAACAGGAATGTTTCCCTATGTTGCTTAAACTCTGCCCCAAACCAGACAACCAGGGACCTCTTAAGAACTTCACAAAGCCAGACCACCACTTCAGTTAAAGCAAAATGGACAGAGGAGCCCCCCTGTTGCTCTCCCCAGTCTTCAGCCTGCCTAAACAAATCATGCTCTTCCAAAACAGCTTTCCCAACTAATTCCTGGGAAGATCCACCTACCTTTTGCTCTGCTGCCTATTTCTTAATTTATTTCCTCTTCTAAACAGATGCAGCTACAGAATCCAGGACCTCATCTTGACCCTTGTTTGACTGGAAGGCCTCAGAGTTCCAAGGTCTCACCTCCTCATCCAGAGGAGGGCAGCAAAGCCGGTGAAAGGGCTGGACGGCATGTCCCAAGAGGAGCCGCTGAGGACGCTGGTTCCAACTGTCTAGTTTGGAGAGCAGGAGGCTGGGGGGCGACCTCGTTGCTCCCTGCAGCTTCCTGAGGAGGGGACCTGGAGAGGGAGGTGCTGGTCCCTTCTCCCTGGGATCCCGCGACAGGACGCGTGGGAACGGTTCAAAGCGTCACCAGGGGAGGTTCAGACCGGGCGTTAAGAAGCATTTCTTTACGGGGAGGGCGGTCAAACACTGGAACAGGCTTTCTGGAGAGGCGGTCGATGCCTCAAGCCTGTCAGCGTTTAAGAGGCGCTTGGGCAATGCCCTCAACAACGTGCTTTAACTTCCCATCAGCCCTGGAGCGGCCAGGCAGCTGGGCTCGGCGACGGCTGCAGCTCCCCCACAGCCGGACCTGTCCGATTCTAAGAAGCTTCCTTTCCCCTGGCCTGGCGACGAACACCGCCCCGCCGCCGCGCTAAGGCGGGCTTCCCGCAGCACACGGGCTGAGACCTCCGCTCGCCCCTCGTCTTTAAGCGCAGCCGGGGCTCCGCCACCGGGGGCTGGGAATCACACCCCCCTCCCCCCCCCCCAGCAGGTCTCCCCTCGGGACAGCCCGGGAGGAACCGCCGGGACGGAGGGACGCCCCGCCCCGCCCCGCCCCGCCCCGTGCCCTCTGACCCCGCCGCCGCTGTCCCAGCGCTTCCTGTTTCCCCCGCACGCGGGCGCGGCGGCATGGCGGGCGGCGCGGCGCCCTGCCTGGGCTACAGCGGCTGCAACTTCCTGCGGCAGCGCCTGGTGCTCGCCACCCTCAGCGGGCGGCCGCTGAAAATCCGCAAGATCCGCGCCAAGGAGGAGGACCCCGGCCTCCGCGGTGAGCGGGGGGGCACGGGCACCGGCGGGGGGAGGCGGCGGGGCCCCGGCCGCGCTGGTGTGGGAGGGCGGTGGAAGGGGCCGAAGGGCGGAGCGGGGGATGTGGGGGGGTGTCTGTGTGTCCCTCTCTGTCTGTCTGTCTGTCACCCCGGCAGCCTTGCGGGGTTGTGGCGGGTGCCACGCGTGGGGCTGACCCCCCTCGCCGGGTCCTGCCCGAGCTTCTCTGGCAGCTGCCCCGTGTCGCGGTAAAAAGTGAGCTTTTCGGTCAAAAGTTGCGGTATCTGGTGGTGGGAGGGCGGCGGGGGCGGGTAGGGGTAAGGGGGTGGTCCGGCTGCCGTCGCTGTGCGGGGAGCCCAGGCTCCCACCGCGCCAACGGGTCGGGCTTCACCCTTCGGTTCTTTCTGTTTTGTTGTTGTTTCTTTTTAATCCGGGTTTTGCCCAAATAGTGATAAAAGCGAAAGACGTGAAATCCTTTCATACCTCGTTTCCGAAAGCTGGCGGCCCTGCCTGCTCCTCTGAGGGGGTACCCGCTCCCCTCCTGGCGAGGGGGGGCTTGGGCACCCCAAAGCGAAGTTCCTCCTGTAAGTGAAGTGAGGAGACGGTAGGATGGAGATGGAGGAGGAAGCGCTGCGGTGGTCATTCAGTTATGTTTTGGGCAAGGTGTGGAGCAGGGCTAGGACCAGTGTAGGTGCTACTCTGCCCCCGGAGGAGGCTTCAGCTTATAGCTTTGAATTCTCCGAAACTGTCAAGCAACTCTTGTGTGCTTGGCGTAACACTGACCGTCACCCTGAGCGTTTGTTGTTACCTGGGGATGGATGTTTGGTGTCAGTGAAGTTTGTAGGTTTTGCCACAAGATGATTTGAATCGCCTTTGTCAAGTATGGGTTAAACTGCGGCTGTAACAGAAAAGTAGCAACAACGAACCCCGATTTGTACAGACGATTCAGCATGCCGTTGTCTCTGCTTTTCGTGACTGGAACCTTTGCAATGGAAGCCTTCCTACAGGTTTGCTCACCAAGAGGGAAATGTATATTCTCAAGGATGCACCCTTGCCCTGGAAGAGGTCCCAGAGCTCTCATATAAACTTCTAAGTTCAGAAATCATCGTAACGGAGAGCAGAACCAGCACTGTGTGACTGGGGCACCAACTGTATTACGCAAATACCAATAAACTGTGATTTCTGCAGGTAGCTCTTTGATTTCAAAGTTTTTATGTATCCTACAAGGCTATACAGAAGGAAAAATATGATTACTGTTTAAGAAGTTAACACAGTGTTGTTGCTAAGGAAGTTCTGGAGCCTACCGACTGTTACGCAGGCGCTGTCTGTCCTTTAAACTAGGGAAAATGTACAAGTATGGTGTTGAAGTTTCATATTTTTTCCACGAATAAATTTAAGAAACTTTAAAATTCTGTCTTTGTTCTACTCCTCAGATTTTGAAGCAAGCTTTATTCGCCTGATTGACAAAGTGACCAATGGCTCTCGCATTGAAATAAACCAAACAGGTGAGATCTGTTTTCTCTTCTTCCACTGTTCTGGTCTTCCAGGCTGTATCATTTGCTGCAGTGAAATCAAAGTTTTGGCTTGGCAGATGTAGGTGTTCAGGTAGCATTGACTGAGAAGACTAGAAGTAACCAACCTGAGAAGTTTTGTAGTAATTGATCATATACAAGATGAGTGCTACACCATAATTCTCTCCACCAGAGAGTTAAGTAAACTGTATTGCTCAAGAATTAAAGTTAGTATTTTGTAGAGTATGCAGGATTTTGTAGTGGGGGAAGATCCCTCTGAACCAGAACAGGTTTTTGTAGAAGGCAAGGTTTGCCTTCTACAGATGCAAACTTCTGATCATGACTGTTTGTCTAACGATGCTCAGAAAAGGGGTTCGTTTGAGCAAGAAGCATCCCAAGTGAAAACCTCGTCTGGTTCTAGTCCTTTTATTTTTTCCCCCCTGCGGATTTTAAGGATTGTGGTTGGTTAGTAAGGCAGATGAACTACCACCAGATATGCCGAGACAGCAATGACCTGACCATCTGCTGAAGATTTATCTGCTGTAGAGGATGATAATTGCTTGTATCGGCATTTGGGGATTTGCGACAAGTTCCTTGATTTTTGGGGAGGAGTGGAAAGGAGAAATTATGTGCAAGACAGACAGACACTTATGTGTTGGCCCATTTACTAACTGCAGACATAGGAACAGCATGCTGGAAGTGTTACCATCTTTCATAAGTTTCTTCTGTCTCCGACGTGCCTGTGTACATTGCTGCAAAGCGTCTTTATGCTGCAGTAACGGCCACTGTGCCGACGGTGCTCTGAATTGGTTTCCTCTGCTCCCATCTTCCCCAGGTACTAGCTTGTATTACCAGCCTGGTCTTCTGTACGGAGGCTCGTTGGAACATGACTGCAGTCCCAGTCGCAGTATTGGCTACTATTTGGAAAGTCTGCTCTGCTTGGCACCTTTCATGAAACACCCATTGAAGATTGTCCTGAGGGGAGTTACAAATGATCAAGTAGATCCTTCGGTAAGTGATAAAATTTAAGTACCAGAGGAAGATTATTTTTTTTCCTAGGAAAAAAAAAACCAACAAAAAAACCCCACCACAAACTAAAAAAGATTAGGAAGAAGTCTCTAAAACATGCTGCATTTCTGTTATCTCTCATAATCAGAAGTATCCAGTGTTGTTACATCTGCCAGCAAACTCTCTGAGTCAAACAAGCATTTGCTAAACTGCTACTTTTCTGCAGCACACTCCAAACTTCAGTTTGTAATCCACCTTTCTTCTTTCAGTTCTGTACTACTTCGGCGTTCTCCCCTGGAAATTCCCTGTAAATGCACTGTGAGGCCGTGCCACTGGTTTGCTTCTCTTGTTCTCTTAGAAATTAGATGGGTTGTTTCTCCCGCCCCATGTAGGTATTTACTGTAAAAAGGAAAATTTGAGTGTGACAAGGAAGGAGTCTTGCTCTTCTGTTAGGTGCGGGGTATAGTTATGCTAGTGGTGCTGTGAAGCTGCCTTTCTTTTAGAAACAGAAGTCACATGACAATTATGAAATTACAGTAGCAAAAATGTGTAATTACTCTGATTCTTCAGAAGACACTAGAAGGCATGGTAGATCAAACAACTGTGAAATGCTTGTCTTGATTTCTGCTACTGCTGATTTACAGTCCTTCGTTTTAACAGTGTTTTTACAAAAGTAAGTTATGGATAATGTGGGATTAAAACACTGAAGTAATGGTTAGTGATTATACACTTTTTTTTTTTTCTCCCCAAAAACCCCCATACATAATGACTTTTGGAGAATGGCACTGCTTTTTACCTTTCAAATGGTTATTAAAGATCCCTTGTTTTCCTCTGAGTAGATTAAGGAAACATTGTCATCTGGAAACTCAACCAGTTTAAATGAATACAAATACTATTAAGTATAAAATCAGAGGAGCCTCCGAATCCTGCTGGTATTTATGGCTTTTCAACTGTGCTTCTTTTGTCATTTAAAAAGGTTGTTTTCTTACCTGTGGCTCTGTGAGACACCTATGTGACTTAAATTAAAAAAAAAAAAAACTAAAATGAGCAGCATGTTTCTCTAACCTTCAGTTACCATGATTAGAAGTGCTTAATAGGAAAGATAAGTAGTAAGAATCAAAGAAGTCTTTTTTGGTTGACTGCATTTTTTTCATCACGCAGGAGAAATTCTTGAATATTTTGGAGACAAAGAGCAGTCTGATCTTAGTTTTGCTTTCAAGTAAGTTTGGACATGTATCTAAGCAATTGAGTCTCAATTGTCGAAAGTTGAAATGGGCATGAGAATTTGAGCCAGTTAGTTTGTGCTCGAAGAGGGCTTGTGCTGGCCAAAGCTCAGATATGGAAGGGTGTTGTATGCATACATCAGCTAATCACAGTATCTGACATTAAGTTTAAATAGAATGTAGATGTGTGTACTATAAAGTTACTTCTTAAGTTGTGCTGTAGGAGCATAACACTTGTTACTGTGACTCAGCTCATGAGTAGTAACTTTAAATGGCAATAACCGAAATAGCAGTTCCTAAAACTGATTTAAACCTGGTTTATGTCTGTTTAACTATCCTGAGTAGACAATAAACCTTGTTCACACCAATAAACTACTTTAAGGAGTTTTACAAGATGCTTTGTATATCATATGGCTCTGCAAGTTGCTGAGACTGAAGGTACAAGTTTAAGTACCACCCTAAGTGGTTTATTTGCTTAAGTAAATGGAAACTTGGTTTTAAATTGAGTTGGGCTTTTATTTTTCAGTAGGCAGAAAGTGTTTAGAAACTAGATGAACATTTATTATGCTTGCCCAAAAAGGGATGCTTAAGTTTGTCTATCCATCTGTACACCTTCTGGCTTTCCAAGGAGCAGGGGGAAAGGCAAACCAATTTAAGTACCTTGTGAGTTGTTTAAAATGGGCAAGTTTTCCCTGCTGCTCTTCATGTAGGAACCCCTTCATCTCAACTCAGTAGGTACAATAGGCAAGGCACCCACTCATTGTCTTAGGAGAGTTTTTATTTGTAAAATGGTTATCACGTCTTGTAAGCACGTGTCGTTTTGGAGCTAGATGAACTCTGCAGGATGTATCCATACATGAGTTTGTTCACCATCTGTCACCTGTAGATAAATGTACAAATTCACATATGTGTGTGAAAATATGTATGTACATGTACACAACATACAATCCTACGGCACTCTCTTTGTGCTTGAAAGGAGAACGTAGTCCTGCCCACCCTCCTATCCTGCTTTCAGCGACACAGTCCGGCATACTCCAGTACCCCAGACACTTTTTGGAGCCTTCCCTAAGACAGTTCAACTAACTGGGAAAGTGGCAGAGAGCTGTATCGCTCATGGAGGGATTTTCTCATGGAGGCATCCATGAGGTAAATAGCAGGAATGTGTGTGCAGCCAGAGAAGTGGGACCTTTCCCTCATGGTAGCAGTGAGCAGGTAGGCTGACCCGCTGGGCTTTCTGATATCTGTTCTCAGCTTTTACACAGCCTCAAAAATATCAGTTGGATGTGATAGCTGTGTTGTAGCTAAAGAAAACGTGGCAGATCTCCTGCTGTGGGGAGAGTGGAAGTGGTCAAGGCAAGAGAAAGGGGATTGCTGAAGGATGGCTTGTGGAAGGTTTCAGCTGAGTTCAGCAAAGTACAGGTCAGTCTGAGTTCCTGGAGAATAAATAATGTGTGTTTATGGCAGCATTTGTTTATATACATTAAAAGCCCTCCAGTGGGGTGCAGTGACATCTTTGACAGCTGGTGCCCTTCCGAAAGAGTACTCTGGCCACTGATATACAGGGTATATACAGGTACTGGCTCCAGGTTGTACTATGGTGATAATTGTATGTGAGTGGTACATCCTCAGTGAGTGAGAGGGATACTGCTTTGCTCACACTTGTTGGGAAGAAAGCTTTGGAATACCAGCCCAAACCATTCACTGTCAGCCTTCCATTTGCATGATGTTTTTCTGCACAGCCACTGGTGAGGCCTGACCATGGATAGCTTGTGAGACTGCCATATAGAGTTGGGGCAGTTTCAAGTGTTTGAGTTTAGAGCGCGTGTATGTGGGGGGTGTCTTTGTAAAGTGCCTTGATGAAGGGAATGGAAGTGGCACACAAGTAATAGCTCTCACTTTCTTTTCTTTCCCTATGTGTTGTTATTTGACAGATAAGTGGTGCTGCAGGAACCTGGTTTTAGGATAGTCTTAATGTTTGGGTTTGCAAGTGTTGAAGTTTTTATACAGCTATGCTGTGGGACTTTGAACTGAAATTACTTTCATGCTGGCATGAGGCTAGCTTACGAAGTTTTGGGTTGGGAGCAATAAGCTTCAATGTTAATCAAAATTCAGCAGTTGTCTGTAATCCCAGGAAAACAAGTTGTTCTTCCTACTGACTTTTCTGCCTTTTTTTTTTTTTAAACTTGCTAAATTCTGGTTTCACTCTTCCCCACACCTGAAGTCAAGGTTGTTGTCCCCAAAGCATAATGCTGTATGTATGGCAGGAATAAATGCTGTTCTGTGCAGTGCTAATAGCTACGCAGGCCAGCTAATGGTTGCCCCTTTCCTAGGTAGCCATGTGCTGTGGGGTCTGCGTCTGGGGATTTTTTTCAGCTTTGCAGTAGCTAGGGGATTCTGCAAACCACTAAAAGTGACTTTTTTTTGTTGTTTCACTGAATTTCACTGAATTTTTAGAGTTGGAAGGGACCATAGAGATCATCTAGTCCAACTGCCCTGCTAAAGCAGGATTGCCTAGAGCTAGAGCATGTTACTCAGGACTGCATCCAGGCGGGTCTTGAAAATCTCTGAAGAAGGGGACTCCACAACCTCCCTGGGCAGCCTGTTCCAGGGCTCTGTCACCCGCACTGTGAAGTAGTTTTTTCTCATATTTGAGTGGAACCTCTTATGTTCCACCTTGTGCCCGTTACTCCTCGTCCTCTCACTGGCAACTGCCGAAAAGAGTCTGGCTCCCTCCTCCTTCAAACCACCCTTTAGGTACTTATAGGCATTGATAGGGTCTCCCCTCAGCCTTCTCTTCTCCAGACTAAAGAGTCCCAGCTCTCTCAGCCTTTCTTCATAAGGGAGATGCTCCAATCCTTAAATCATCTTTGTTGCCCTTCGCTGGACTCTTTCCAGTAGCTCCTTGTCCCTCTTGAACTGGGGAGCCCAGAACTGGATGCAGTATTCCAGTTGTGGCCTCACCAGCGCAGAGTAGAGGGGGAGAATGACTTCCCTTGACCTGCTGGCCACACTCTTCCCTATGCAGCCCAGGATTCCGTTGGCCTTCCTGGCCACAAGAGCACACTGCTTGCTCATTGTCATTTTGCTGTCCACCAGGACCCCCAGATCTTTCTCTTCAGAACTTGTCTCCAGCAGGTCCACCCCTAACCTGTATTGGTGCCTGACATTTTTCTTCCCCAGGTGCAGGACCCTACACTTTTCCCTGTTGGACCTCATGAGGTTCTTCCTTGCCCAGCTCTCCAGCCTGTCCAGGTCTCTCTGGAAGGCAGCACGGCCCTCTGGGGTGTCAGCCACCCCTCCCAGTTTGGTATTATCAGCAAACTTGCTGAGGATACACTCTGTCCCCTCATCCAGGTCACTGATGAATATGTTGAACAGCACTGGACCGAGTATTGACCCCTGGGGGACACCACTGGTTACAGGCTTCCAACTTGACCCTGCTCCATTAATCATTACCCTTTGGGTCCTGTCACACAGCCAGTTCTCAATCCACCTCAGTGGCCCCTCATCCAGCCCACACTTCCTTAGTTTCCCAATGAGGATATTACGGGAGACAGTGTCAAAAGCCTTGCTGAAGTCAAGGTAGATGACATCTGCTGCCCTTCCTTCATCCAACCAACCAGTTATAGCATCATAGAAGGCTATCAGATTGGTCAAACATGATTTACCCTTGGTAAACCCATGTTGCCCACTTCCAATAACCCCCGGCTCTTCAACTTGTTTGGAGATGACATCTAGAATGAGTCTCTCCATTACCTTTCCAGGGATGGAGGTGAGACTAACTGGTCTGTATTTCCCAGGGTCCTCCTTCTTGCCCTTTTTGAAGACTGGAGTGATGTTGGCCTGCCTGCAGTCTCCAGGCACCTCTCCTGTTCTCCATGATTTTTCAAAGATGATAGATGTTGTTGTTAATCATTGTAAATTTCTTTAAAAGAAAAAGGGTTGTACTTACACTGGTTTGTGAAGGAGCAACATCTGTGGGCCTTAGTAAGTTGTTGGTGTTTGTGGTGAGATATGGCCTTGGTTGTGTGATGCACTTGCTGTGGAACAACTTGATGTTGTGTTGTCTGCTCTGGAGATGGAATAACTGCCCTTCAGGGGGAGTTGAAAGATGGGTTTATGGCTGAGTATAGGCAAGAGACTAGAAATACAGGTTTAAATCTCAATTCTGCTACTGTCTTGTGATTTCTAGTGAAGTACTTAACCTCTCCTGCCTGAACTCCCACTTGTCTGCTAAGCAGAACAACCTTTTCCATTTCTTCAAATACTGCTGATTACCTTCTCTATTTAGGCTGCAAATTTGGAACAGAGACAGTCTCTTATTATGTGTCTGTCTGGTACCTGGTAAGTGTCATGCCTGGAATTTGTCTGAGGACTGAAAACTATGACAAGTCTTGAAATTTTTGGAAATAGACAAGCCAGACTCAAAATTGATCCAGCTTCCTAATGTTGGCGTAAAGTGCTTTTTCCAGAGATACATACTTCAGTCCAGAATTGCAAAAGTGGAAATGGAGGAGGGAAAGGGAGTTCCTAACCTACACAGTGAAGCTTTTCTTTTTTTACGGGTATATTTTGTTC
>QJSC01004499.1:280642-418881 GCA_003697955.1 Calidris pygmaea | reverse complement strand
AAAAAAATTAATCACAGGTTTTCATAACAAAGACATTCAGATGTTGATACTACCATTAAAAACAACATCAAATGTCTCTGTGTAAGAAGGGAAGTATGTTGGCCAGCAGAATTTGAAGAATAAGAACTGCAGCATACACTTGTAGCTGCTCAGCTAGCTCTGACAGGTTGTTCACAGTTTTATCGGTAAGCTATGTCCTACTTCTTCTCTCTGCAAGCAGAGAGAATGAAACTCAAGAACTGTGGATTCTGGCTGAAGGTGTGGGAAGGAGATTGCTTTTTTTTCTGCCTCCTACACCTGAATTTAGTTCCTCTTTAGTCTAGTGTCCTGGTCCTGTCTCTCACAAGCTGCTTGTCTGTGGTAACTCACTGAACTGTTGCTCTGCTAAATCATTTTTGTCACCTTCAGCAGTGCTACTGAAGTTTCAGCAGAGGGAAGGTCACAGTGAGCAATGGCAAGCAAAATCCTGCACAGACCTGGATCTGGCAAGCATCTGGCTCAAGTGAGCGATGTCTCACCCACTTCGGATTCTTCTAAGTATTTCAACACAAGTTACCTAGAAGCTTCTGTTTCTCAGAAACAGATGAAAAGAAGTTCTTGACAAAAGGATGAGGTTCTTCCTGCCAAATCGAGGGCCTGCTCCAAAATGCAAAGGTTCTTGAAGTCATCATTTATTTAGCTGTAGCAATTTTTTAGCAATGACAGAAGAGTATATTTTTTTCAATATCTGTGTTCAGAGAAAAAAGTGAGCTGTTTTAGCTGAACCGTAATACAAATGAAAATTCTATTCAGGCTAAGGAAGAAATCCAGAATAGGAAATTTCATCTCCCGGTAATTTTTTCTAGCAATTTTTTTGAGTAGTGATATCCTGTGGTAGTCTGAGAGTAGCTGGAACTCTGTGCTGCATTTCTGTGTCTTCCCATAGAATACCTAGTATGGAAAAGTCTTGTCTTTGTTAGGCCCTTCATAATGCAATGATTTTTAAATTACTGACTTCTGTAACTTCCAATAAAGAGTCTGCTTTTTTGATTCTGTGTTCTACAGGTTGATGTCCTCAAGGCTACAGCTCTTCCCCTACTGAAGAAGTTTGGAATTGATGGTGAAAGTCTGGAAATCAAGGTAAGACAGTTTGTTCCTTTCTAAAGGAACACGTTTCTAAAATTGCCTCTTGTTCTTGGCATGTTTTAAATGGCATGCCAGCTACATAATGGTTGAAGATCATTAGATGTGGTAGAAGATCATTAGATGTGGCAGAAGAGAGATGCAAAGGCTATGAGTAGAGAGGGTAAGGAGAAAGTAGTGACTTTCCTTAGTCTGCAAGACCTTTGCAAGCTAAGATGTTTTGCTTTCCTTTTCCTCTTCATTTCATTTCTTCTTCCTTCCTCTTGGTTCCTGCCCCATGCTTAGGGCTAGGGAGTAATGGGAGGAGCTTTTGTCTCCTTTACTAGTAGAGTAGCTGTGTCTGTGTTTGAGTGATTGAGATTTGCTTCCAGTTTGGAAAATACAGGAAAGAAACTTTTCTTTAAAGACTACACTCTTCACGGGCCCAATAAATCTGGATGTAGAATAGTGTTTTTTTTTCAGGTTGGAGAAAGGCTATAGTTTCTTTCTCATTTAAAAATATGTGAAGGCCCTAGCTGCATTACTAGTCTTTGCTTGCTCTGCCAGGCTCCTTCCAGGTGCTTCCCCCTGACCCTGCCTGTGGCCCACGATCCCATGTCATTCTCCTGGGACTGTCAGCCCCTGCTGCAGTGTCCCCACAGCAGAGGCAGTCCCCAAGATCCCTACAGCCTTGCCCTTCCTGGCCACGGGCTACCCCAGCCAGACCCACCCATGGGCCCATGTCCCATCCCCATCCTTGTAGACGTTGTCTGGGGAGGTGGAACAGGCTTGGGCTGGCCAGGCCTGTTAGTGGGAATGATTTCATTCTGGTTCCCCATATACATATGAAGCATCAAAAACTCCTAGACTTTCTTCAGCAGCGAGGTGCGGGTTTGCTATTAGAGAGCAGTTGTCAGCCAAGGTTGCCTTCCTGCTAAAGGTGTTGGGGCTTTGTTTGGTGAGTTTTGTTTTGTTTCCCATTGAGAAACCATGCCCTACTGTACTTGAGAGAGAGAAGAAAAAAAGAAATCAATTTTTGCCTATACGTTTGGTGCAAAATCCATTTCTGCCTTAAGTATGTCTTTTTCTCATCTATGTTCACATAATACCCCTACTGATAACATTTTATTATATGTGAAATTAAAAGCTATCATTTTTGAGTGTGTAAGGACATTCTTTGTGCTCTTTACTAATCTGCTTTTTTTCCCCCCCATTGTTGTTTCTAGATCAACCGGAGAGGAATGCCTCCTAAAGGGGGAGGAGAAATAGTGTTTTCTTGCCCAGTGAGAAAGGTCTTGCAGCCTATTCAGTTCACAGACCCTGGCAAAATCAAACGCATCAGAGGAACTGCGTATCCTTTATTTATTTATTTATTTTCCTTCTTTTAAAAGAGTTTACCATTTAAAAAAAAAAAAAAAAGAAAGAAATCTCCCAACTTGAAGTCACAGAAGTGCATCTATGTTGCTGAGCATAGTGTCCAGTGTCCTGTGCTGTGTCCAGGTAGCCCAGGGTGACCTTACGCTGAGGGATCACACAACTGGATTTCAGGACTGTGTCTGAAAACTGCTGTGTGCAGTCGAAAAGCATCATTAGACAAGTAAATAAATTCAAAACTGAACAGCACTATTTCAAATCTTTTCAATAGACAGAAAAAGTTAAGATACCTTCCATCGTGTAATGTAGCAGCACTAAAAGGAATCTTACCTTGTGTGTAAATCCAGTGTGACAAATGAAGCTTTTTTATGCATTGAATATATGGCATCTTGGCTTTTAAGGAGTCTAGCAGAATGTTGGATGAGAGCTTAAATTTTAGTTCAGTTTGCACCTCACTAAACAGGTGTGAACTGAGCTTTTTTTTTTGTTATGAAAAGTTTGTTAGCTCTTCTCCTTCAGTAGTACCGTTGGAAATCAAAGTGGAGGAGGTTTTACTTCTGCACAAAATAATATTGTGGAGACAATTTTGCAAGCAGAACTGCACATCTAGTTAATGTTTTGTTCAGGGTTTTTTCTTGATTTTTGTTTTGTGGTTTTTGTATGGTATCTGTCATGAGTCTACTGTCACGGTAGGAAGAAGGCAAGATATACTAAAGGTTGTGTTTCATGAGTTCCTCCTCTCTCTTGAGCATTTCCCAACTTGAGTTTAATTTTTGATTATGAGAGTCCTAAACATGATCTGGCTTTGATTACTCCAAAAGCAAGCAGCTACGAGTAGGGGGAGGCTTCTGTCAGAGGTGCAGACTTGCAGCCTGTTTCTCCTTTTACTTTATGGCATACCATCATAACTGAGTGTGAGAACAGCATGCCGCTACCTCTGTTTCCAACTGTGGCTTTTGGATGAGTGCAGCATTGCCAAGTGAGAGCAATTTTACTGGGTGCATATGCTGTAGAATAACAAAGGAGGGAAGCTCAGTGTGCTTTTGGTGGTATTTGTTGTGGTCTTTCCATGCAGAAAGTAATTTCTTATGCCCCCGTCCACTTCTACAGTAAGTAGTTTGTTCCTCTGTTTCTATGTGAAGGAGGAAGCAATGATTATGGCTTTAGTGCCATCTTTCTAAATTGACATTAATACAGAGTGCCATTCTGGGCCACTTTCACTGGATTTGGTCAATGTATGTGAACTACAGGTTTTTGAACTTCCTTTTTCCTTTAGGTTTTCCTGGGCTTTTTCTCAGGGATGAAGGTATACCTTCAAGTAAGCTTAGTGAGAGGCAGCCTGATTTTAGGTTAGCCACTAAGTGGTCCTTCAAGCCAGTAGAAAACAAAACATCTGGAAAGATGTGTTTAGGTCTATTATATGTGCAATTTTCTCCCTTTAAGATTCAACTGAGCAGTTCTGCCTCCTCACTGGGGAGCCTGTGTTGCAGCAACCTTTTACAGTCATCCAAAATACTGAGTGCACCAACTGTGCAGAACAATCAGTTTTCTGATTATTATTTACTGGTTTTGCCCTTAAAGTCTTAAAGCTTTTGGGTTACCTTCTCCACAAGAGCATGCAATAGAAATAGAAATTTGTAGAAAAAGGAATTCCCTTCTGCCAGTTGGAAGGTTTGAGAATGTGTTTCTCTGCATTGCTATGTTGCATGTAGGTGCAGATGGTGCTTAAATGTGCAGAGCATGAGTCTGCATTATAGTTGGAAGGCAATTTGGAGCACAAGGTGGTTTGTACATTTGAAGATCTATTGGGGATATCACTGAAGCAGCAGATGAGTATAAAGGCACAAAGTCATTTCATCTCCTGTGTACTGTGAGGACGTGTGTTGGGGTGAGCAGGAAGGTGGTGATTTCTTCTTCCGTGGAACCATTATCCTCACACGCTGAGTGACTAGAGAACCAGTGAACCTGATAGCCTTACAGCACAGCAAAATAGTTGGAGAGAGCAGAATTTTATTTATTTATTTTTTAGCCTTTCAAAATTAATTTTTGGTAAAACATTCGTCTTTAATTTCATCCATCCAG
Source organism: Calidris pygmaea (assembly GCA_003697955.1). NCBI lineage: Eukaryota > Metazoa > Chordata > Aves > Charadriiformes > Scolopacidae > Calidris > Calidris pygmaea. The sequence continues at coordinate 414,324 of QJSC01004499.1, read as the reverse complement.
TTTCTCTCTGATAGAAATAGAAAGACAGGATTTCTTGTTGCTAATTCAGAGAAAGCTCACCTGTCACCTTCTTTTAGTAGTATTTGAGGAGCAAAGCACACAGGGCTTCCACCATCACAAGAAAGCACAGGATGACAGAACAGCAACTTAAAATTATTGAAGGGCATTTTAAAGATAGATGTTTTCCTAGTCATAACAGGCTGTTCTTCTGCACGTGTTCTGTGTACTTTATTTCAAGGTATGTGAGTGAGAAGACTGTAGAAAACGTTTTACGCACATGTGCTTCCCCAAGTACAGGAAAATGGACCAGTGCTCATGAATGGCTGTATAGGACAAAGCCACATTTTCCAAAATAATGCATTGTGACCTTTCAACCACTTTCAACCACTCTCACGTTGGAGTCTCTGGTTTAAATTTCTTTGTGGCCACAATGAATTCCTTAGCTTGGAAATGTAGATACTCTGTCAGAGTGTCACCACAGATGGCAAACAGAATGGTGGAATCTGCAAGGAGCATCCTGAATAAATTCCTCCCAGACATTTATATCTACACAGATCACATGAAGGGGGTCAGCTCTGGAAAGTGAGTATCCACTATTCACAGGGAACAGAAATGTAACTCTACATTTGTTCATCTGCTAGGGTGTTATGAGCTGTGATTTTATTGAATTTTAGACCATGATCTTCTGTTTTGCTGACTTGAAGAAAATATTTCAATTGCAGGGGGAAAAAATGGAATCATTCAGTACATATGTTTGTTTTTACTTATGGAACAGGGATAGAAGTTGGATGTTTTCTTAAGCAAGGAATGTAATACATCATTACTGCCACTAAAGGCAACTTGAGCTCACTTCAGTTTAAGCCTGTTGCTTTGAAGTGAGATTAAGATCAGAGGTTCCATGGTATATTCTGAAAACTAACACACAAACTTGACTGTGCACCTTTTGATGACAATGGTGGTACTAAGGGTGGGACCAAACTCTTTTAGAAAGTGGTTGAGCTGTATGGGTTGTCTTCTGCTTTACATAAATAGCTGAAAGAACGTCCTTTTCACTAGTGAGGACTGGAAAATTGAGACATTAATTTACTGTACTTTCACAGATTTTGTTTGCCAGCAGAACACAGATTAGATGGATGGGATTCTGACAATTTTACTGATACCTGTCAGCTGTGTTGTTATCTTTTTACTTTTCATTTGGGTTGAGGGAGTTCTGGATAACTAATTTGCTTGTCTTCAGTGTGTATGCTCAAATAGAAGCATGCACATTTTCTTTGGTTGTTTCTGCTTAGGTTTGCAAGTTTACCGATCTAAAAATTGTTGACTTACTTTTAAGTATTTTTCCTGTTTTCCAATCCTTCCTATCCTATTAAATATCCCTAGTTAGTAAATATTGTGGCTCCAGTCTGTAAATGGTGATCAGAATTGTGAAAACTTTTCTGGGAGCTGTGAGGTTTTGGAGTCTTATTTTATTTTTGATCTGTCCATAAAGTGGAAAAGTCAAATGAATTGGGGCAGCAGCATTGCATTACATGGGCAGCCCATGCAGAGGGGTAAGCATGGGAAGAGGAACTGAATCCCTCTCCCCCTTGCTGGTTCATGTAGCTTTCTGATGCTGCAGTGCTGTCACATTCAGCATAAGTACAGTGCCAGTGCTTATGTACATAAGTACAATTGCAGTATACCCAATACGAACGTTGTGCCACTTTGGCAAAGCTTTTTTTATTACCTGGTTCCCGGTGTGCCTCTCTGTGTGTGTGTGTCTTGGCAGAACAAGAAAGGAAAGATATATGCCTCGTTTCCTGTGCTGCCTCTGGTGATACAAGTAAGACCATCAAGGACTAGTTCAGCCCATCTGTGCTCAGCTCCAACCAAGTCCTGATTTCAGAATATAAAGAGTTGAAATAGATACCTTCCACTGTGCAGAAGGCTTCAGGGAATACATTATTTGAGCATGTTCTGCTCTATAAAGTCTCTCTAAACAGAAACTTCCCAGTTCTGTTTTGAGCATTTCCAGCAAAAAGTTCATGCAGATGCTTCCTAATACTGTCTGCTGCACACCCATGAGGCACTGGATGATTTTCATTTTTATTTAGGCAGATTGCCACATGCCACTGGACACTAACAAAATCTGCCAGTGGGTATAGGTACTAAAGGATGCTTGTCCAAAATATGATATCTTTGATGCTGTTCTTGTCTTGCTGTCTAGACTTCTGTCCCTCCTTCAGAGGGAGGAAGGAAAGGAGAAGAGAAACATCTTTAACATACCTTCTATGTTGCTCAGCAAGTGCAGGCAGTTGGGTGGGAATATGGGTGGAAACCACTGATATCTTCTCATTCCTGCCCTAATGAAATGCCTCTGGAGGAACTTTTTCTGGCACTGGGAGGGTTTGTGCGTATTGACGTTTGAGGTTTGATTTTGTGGTTTGTTGATGACATTCCTTACAGGTTTGGGTCAGTGGCACTATTTTAATTTAAAAGTTTGGGGGATGGAGGCAGCAGGAGTCCAGAACTGCAGGAAGTTAAGTTAAACTGCCTATGTATATAGCCTTTCCAGACCATATACATAAGAGGATCTTGTGACTTTTTTTTCACTTCCTTACAACTTTCTAATTTCTTAGCAAGCTGTACTCAGCCATCTGTGACTTTCTTGTAGCAAAAAAAAAAAAAATGTTTCTTTACTCTCTGAATAGCATTTTGGAGGAGGCTAAGCTCTTTTTTTTGTTTCTCTCTTCAAATCCTGTGTTTATAATTCTTACACATTTGTAGTGATTTGAATTTGAACTGAAAGTGAAAAGAAGTGATTGGAAATACAAATAATGCGGATCAGACTTTTTTTTTATTCTCCTGCTTGGTGTGATGGCTATGGTCTAATATTGCCAAATAGTGAAGCTTCCAGGGAAAGAGCTCCATCCCTAAAGAAAGTTAGTATTGGTTTTGAATGTTGCAGAGAAGAAACTCCAGATACCTTTGAAATGTTCATCAAATATGAATTAAATAAATGTGAAGGACACTTTTTTTTTTTAATACAGGAGGATATTTCTGAGCTTTGGATGTTCTATTCACTTTTTTCCTTCCTTTTTTCCTTTTAAAGAGTTTGTGCCACGAATAGCCAGAACAGTGGGTTTTGGGCAGGTGGTGCTGGGTTTAACTTATAAATACTGTTGTTAATGTTTTTTCCAGGGTGAATCAAACACATAGAACAGGAGATTTCTCAGCAAGTCCAGATTCCCAGTATTGTCTTATGAGAGGAGCTGTTTGTGACTTGAGGAGGAGGCTGGCTGGGAGTAGGGAGTAGTTCTTGGCTCATTAGCCTATTTTTGTCCTTAAATCAAATGCGTTTTCCCCCTTTCTTTCAGATCACCAGGTTTTGGCATGTGCCTTACTGCAGAAACCGTCAATGGCACGATTCTCAGTGCTGAATTAGCCTCAAACCCTCAGGGCCAAGGGGCAACTGTGCTTCCTGAGGAACTTGGCCAGAATTGTGCTAAGCTGTTGCTTGAGGAAGTCTACAGGGTAAGTGGCCAATATGTTTCATGTGTATAGCTGTAGGGGAAGAAGGTAATGACATATTGGTAAAGGAAGAGGTGGTTTTGGAGGTAACCTGAGACAGGCTCAGATGCAGAGGAATTTTCTGATGCTGCCAGTGTCTTCGTCCAGATAAGGAATGGTTTTGAATGGTTCTGTTAACAGTGTAATGACGTACTGGACCATGTTATTTCCCGTGTCCTGGAGATGTTACTATGAATCATAGTAGTGGCTGACTTTTCTTTTGTTGCTTTCTGTCTGCAGCAGAGTTCAGTTGGCTTCACGTTGGCTGGAAGTTTGTTTTGGTTGTTTTTAATAATTAGTTGGAGGGGTAATAGAGTCAATGCACTTAAACTAGTGGTTGGAATGAGGCATTGTAAGTGGGAGAACTTAGGAGGAAGAAGAAGGGGGCGGAAAAAAAGCAACTAACCTCAATGGCTGCTTTATGGTGATGATGATAGTCAAATATGCTGAGACGTGGTTGGTTGCATGAGGAATTGGCTGAACACATTGTTGGAAAGGGGCTAGGACAGTGTTTGCATAGGAATCTTAGGTGTATTACAGTTTTCTGCAGTGTAATTTTTTTTATGTATTAAAAATGTTCTTCATTTGTAGTGAAACCTTTAGTGGATGACCAGCTTTCAATCTTACATATGGTTTGGCAATTAGCATCATAATGAGTTTCTGATTTAATAAAGATCGTACCTGCTTTTGTTGTTTATCTCCACAAATGTTAAAATCAGTAGCCGTTAGTATTGACAAAACACATTTGGCCTTTGGGAGGCAGTCATCTACAAGTTGTACTCACTGTTTTAAAATACATAATTGTTCTGAACTGGAATAACTTGATAGGACTTTGCAAAGTATTAAAAATGCCATTAATGAGATTCTGTATCAGGTAATGTAGTCAATTATAAAAATACCCTAAAACCTCATAAATCATATCCATGCCTGTAGTAGATTGTTCATCTGTGCCCATGTTTCCTTTTCCTTTCCCTGCTGCAAACCCTTCATCTGTCTGAATTACCAACTTGCCCTCTTGTTCCAGTCTTCTGTTAATTGTTTGTCTTTGTTTATTCAGTATATACACCATGTTGCTAGAGGACTTTCCCTTTCTAGCCCAGGGTTTTTATCTCATAGAAACACCAAAAACAAATAATTCTTCCTGGGTAGCGTCCAGACCCCTTGCATTTGAAAGTCCATTGTGCATGGAGAATGCAATCACAACTAGTGACCGAAACATCAGTCTGTTTCTACAATTAGGTGGTGACAGGTAGCTATTTTTGTTTGAATGATGAATTGTAAAATCTTTCAGCTTCCTCCTCTGCCACCCCTCTCTTCCCCCCCCAAAAAAAAACCAACCAAAAAAACCCCTAAAATCTGGTACATTTGTAGCTCTGTGTAAACCTCTTGGAAAACATCTTCAGGTAGTCAAATGATCAGAGGCATCGAAAGTTCAATTTCCACATAATTTTATCAGCAGCAATAGGTATTTTTTTTCCTTTCAAAACCATCCAGTGCTTGACAGATTGAAACTAGTGGGGGAATTTGTCCAGATATTATTCTTTCTTCAGAGTCAGAGAACTTCCAAAATGAAAAGGGCTGGAAAGGTCTGAACCAGGTAATTTTCTGCTTTAGTGTACTGCAGCCATTTGAACGTAATGAGCCAAATTCTGCAAAGTACTGGGATAGTGAAGGTCTCAGAACAACATTTAAAAAAAGAAACGTATGAGGAGGAAACCGGGTCAAGTCATTGAATGGTAAAGTGGTAGGCCATGACGTTTCAATGTCTTTGAAGATCAGAGTCTGAGTGAGTCTGGTTGTTGTGGCCTGCTATGGTACCACTGGTGCTTCTGGAAGGCTCTTCTGTGTGTGGGCCACTTCAGTCCAAAAGTGATTGACAAGTGCTGGGCATTGTATGGACTGCTTGTGGTCCTCCACTGCAGCAGCTCATAGTGGAAAAGCTCTTGTTTGTTAGCGTTTTTAGCTATTGCGTTGCTTATCCCCTGGCGTGCTCAGGCCTTCCTCGGTGTTCATTAATTCCCCGCTCCCTCTGTCCTAGGCAGTGTGGTGGGGTTGAATTTATGTATGGCACACGTGCTCACACAGCCCATCTTTTGAAATTCCTGGCTAATGCTTTCCCCTTGTTTTTTTTTTTTTTTTTAAGGCATTGCGGGTTTTTTTTTTGAGCTATTGTTGTCTAGTCTTGGCCTCAGAAGATACAAAAACACATTGCGAAGCATCCAATGTTTGCTTAGTTCGAAGATACTTTTTTTTTAAGTTTCTTTGCCTAGATGTCTAGTGTAATAGTAAAAATTTGGGAAATCTGTGCATGGGGCAAGAATGCATCGCTCTGAACAGGCACCTTTTAAGCCTCCCTCTCTTTACACCATCTACTCACTGAATGCAGGGTTTAAGGGAGAATTTGTCCCCCTCCGTTTAGATCCTTTCTTTATGAGATTGTTTCTCCATCTGTGTCTTTGCCGGTAGGTGCTGTGCTGCAGGAACGAGGGGAGGGTTGACCAGAAAAGAGCTTCCTGGGGGCATTGGAGATAATTCTCTGTAGAAGGGTTTTAGCTGTCAGGGTCACCTGCAAATCTGCTGGAGTTCATCACTGTTTAAAGGGGCGCAGGGATGTCTCTTAAAATGCTTGTTTAATGCTTGCTATTATGTGAACCTCTCCGCCTAGGAAATGTAAGGATTTGAGCCTTGCTATATTAAGTACTAAATGGTCCCTTTTACTCACCCTTCAAAAAGGAATAAAAGAGGGCATATGATTCTTGGAATCAGTGGAGCTTTTTTATGTACATTTGTTGATGGAAAGATGTTGGAGCTAATATACTAAGTGGCACAGTAACCCTGAAAAAGGGGGCATGGAGTGATTGGTTGGCATTGTCTTTACAAATTCATATGCAGTTCTGACATAACTTAGTTGTAGAAGGCCAATAATGATTTTCCTCTTGTCTTTGAAAGGCATCAGTTGTAGGAGCTTTATATAGCAGGCAGCTGGCAGAATGGAAAGGCCTGGAAAAACTGGAAAATAATTGAATGTTTACATTCCTTGTGGATCATGAGAAGTAGGGAAGGATGCAATACGTTTTTAAGTCTGAGCTCTTAAATGAAAAACATCAAGTTGTTAGGGTTCCTTGAGGGGGCAGGAAGGGTAAGGCTGTTTGCTTTATTTAACTAGAGCTAACATGAGTGAAGCATTTCATTAAAGGCTTGATTCTCAAGATGTTCTGACTTCAGTGTGACAAGGCTCTGCTCCATTCTTCTAAAAAAAAAGTGAAAAAAAAACCTCTGCACTTCATGTAACAAATTATTGAGACATGCATATATGTACCACGCAGGTAAGGGAGAAAATTGTTATGTATGCCAAAATATAACCAAGACCAAATCAAGGATGGGGTCAAGCTCAGAAGAGCAATCATCTTTGAAACGCTGTTGTCCAATACCCAGAGTTGTGATATTTGTATGTGCATGTCAGCTATGTATATTTATGTAACAACATTCCAAAATGGACGGGATTTTTAAGTGGTCGGTGTCTGTAATTGTCACATCCAGCTGGATCTGTTTCTGTTGTCAATGGAAACAATAATGGAGAAGCTGCCATAAACTAAATTAATACAGACTAGAAGCTTCATCCTGGGTTGGTAACGAGTGCCAGCTATTTTGGAACAAATGTCAGTTTGTTCAGCTTTGACTTTGCCCATCCCATTTCTCGTGGGAGGGTTGTTTTTTATTTTGGACTCTTGAGTAAGTGGCAGGTGGATTAAGAGAAAAAACATTGGCCTTTTTGGGAGCGACATGTCCTTCGTTTGGCACAAGTTACTGCTCTGTCATCATTAGCTTACAAGCAAATCACTTGATTTCCCTTCTGGCAACTGCCTATGTGGGAATGGGCATAAGGGCGCATTGCTAATGCACAACAATAGTGGGGACGACTGACTCACTGCAGCAGGAGAGCTTATGTAAGCAGCTGGGAAGTGATGGATGCATCATGTTTTGCTGTATTGTTTAGGATGGGGTTGGCTCCATGCTGATTGAAGCTTTTATGTGAATTTGGTCATAAAAAAAAAAAAAAAAAGACGTTTTCAGCTTTAGGAAAACAAAAACAAGCTCAGAAAATGTAAAGTTTTCACCCAAGTGACAAAGAATTGTTAACCGAACTACAAATACAAAAAGCCCTGTGTCGAGAATGCTTGTTACTAAACTCTTACCTGCTGCTTGTACGTGCTTCAGACTGGCACATCATAGACCCGGTGAGAGCTGTACCTCTAGATCACACCACCAAATTCCCCAGGTACCTGTTTGCTTAAGACCAAGCACAGGTCTGTGGGTCTCATAGGTTGAATGCATGAACTTCGCTTGGTATGGCAGGTTCATGCAGTTAAAAGGGCAAGGGCTGCAGTAACAGCATGTTGCTAGGAGTCAGGTCGAGGTAGTGAACATAATAAAGATGTTTCCTTTGTTGCAGTGTATCACTAGTTGCATGAAGTCCAGACGCTTTTTTCAGAAAAATGGCGTTGAGACTTGTCACACAGAGGCCAGACCATCTTGAGAGTTAAACCTTCAGTAACTTTCCTTGGAAAGGTCCTCCTTTCTGCCCTCTCACTGAGTTAACATGCTGAGGTTGTCACATCATTGTGTTTTCTTAATCTGTGTAGTCCAACATTTATTTTGCCCCCTCCCTTGCCTTTTCGGATGGTATTATCTCATAAAATATTGACAGGTTACTCCTTGCCTACAAAGGTAACTGTGAGTTTACCTCATTAGAGAATTTGGTTTTAAAAGGATGAATTTTTGTTTTTGCTCTCCCCAGAGACCCTATTCAGAGCGTTTACCATTAGCCCAATCCAGCAGGAGACTGTTCACAGATTTCATACAGCTGTGGATTAGGATGAATATGAGGACAGCCTGAAATAATGTTATGCCAGATACTTTACTGTTTTCAGTGTGTTAGCATAGTAGTAGTTGGTAAATTCTCTCTACAGCAGTCTTGACTGAAAGTATCCCTCTTAATTTATGTTCAAGCTTTGTAAATAAAGCAAGCCTTCCAATTCTAATTTACATATGCAGCATAGTTAACACCTTCCACACACAAAGCAATTTACCGTGCATGTATGACTTACTACAGTCAAGCATGTGCAGGAGTACATGTAGTTCTACATGATTTTATGCATGGCTTTTTCACATAGCAATAAAAAAAAAAAATTCCCATTTAAATATGGGTGAAAAGTGTTTTAACCACAAAAGTTAGCAGCAAGGCCTTGGGTGGATGTGTGTGAAACAACTTTTAACTTGTTATTTTGCACCTGCTAACTATTTGGCTGAACGTAGCTTTATAGTTATCATAAAGTGCTGCAATTCACGGTATCTTCAGATGCCCATGAACTATGATTAATAACTATTTTCAATTTTCTGCAAAGAAATTCTTCAGTGCTTACATTCTGTGATGTTAGGAAAGAACGGGTTGAAAGATATGGGAGGGATTAATGTGACCTTGTTACTGGGTTTTGTTTCAGTTCTGTTCCTTTCCCAGCCTGCCATGTGAAATTCATTTGTCATTGTTACAAAATCTAGATTTTTATCTTTTTGGCCTTGAAAATTGGAAGCGGTAATTCAGCCTTTAAGTGTATCTTTCTCCTTCTTTACTCTCCTCCCATCCCAATTTCTGGTTTGTACAGAGATTAATTATTAAAACATTTTGGTTTGCAGGGAGGCTGTGTAGATTCAACGAACCAGAGCCTTGCTCTGCTCCTCATGACCCTTGGACAACGGGATGTTTCCAAAGTCCTGTTAGGACCTCTGTCTCCATATACGTAAGTTGTTTTGTTCAGTTTAATTACCCAGTCTTGTTTAATTCGCTAGTTTTATTGCACAGCTATTTTTTATATATGGAAGACTTTGTCTGTGGCTATGAATAGCACAACTTGTACCCGTCTTCAAACGAGACAGGTGTTGTAAGTTACATAGTGTTTATTTCTACACGTTAGAAGATGATTCCCGTACTGTTCTATATTATTCACGGTTCTGAGAATTGCAGGAAGGGGGTTTATTGTTGGTTCTTAGTCTTGGATTGTATCTGTAGATCAGTTTGCTTTTTGTTGCCTGGCATACACTGCTGTGTTTTCCTAGTGATCTCTCTGTAGCTGGGGCATTAAATAGCATGTTTCAAATGGCTAGACAAATGCTGAAGCTGTGATTGTCCGTAGGCAACAGCATAAGAGTTCAATTCGTGGAGCTATGTGCAATCCCAAAGCTGTAGCCCTATCAGGCAACAGACTTCTGTCTAGTCCTTCAGTCTCAATTTTTATTAAAGCTTTGTCTGCAGCTGGTAATGGTTCAGAGGATAGAAAAAGACTAAATTTCTTACATTGATAGTTGGAACACATAGGTTAGGGGAAGAGCATCCAGTATCAAAAGTTTCAGTTATTCTATCAGACTGAGAAGTGATTGACTAGATCACAGTTAAGCCTAGAGACTGAGCAGTTTTCCTTTACTCAAATGGTGGGAGGGTTGTTTATCTGAAAATGGCATCAAATAATAAGAATATGAACTGTCCTTTTTCGGTTATCATGGTACCGGTGCTGTATACGTGAAAGGTACAGTACTGTGATAACTGAAGAATGGTGGTGCCATCACATGAGAGCTAGAAATTGCCTAACTGCTATTCTCAACCCCTGATATCTTGGAAACAATATTAATCAGGTTTTTGAGGGAAAGACAGGGAAGCTTTCCGTTGCACAGGGCTAAAGTAGTCCCCTGTAAAGTAAGTATCCATGTGAAAGGCTTACAAAGAGTAGATATCAGTGCTTGAAGTGTACAGTTAAGCATGTGAAACAAACCAATCACTTATCGTTGTCCAGTCTTTCTTTTTGGTCTCTTTTTTTTCTTCTGAGGTTATGAAAATCGCAGAAGGGCACTAGTTTATTTTGTAAGCAGGATGATTTCAAATGGGTAGACTGTCACTTCTTCCAAGCTAGGAGTGCACAGCAGGGATGAAGGTCAGGAGCAGACATCCTGAAGCAGTGTGTGTCACATGAGATCATAAAATCTGTGATTCTGTGAGAATCTGTGACTCATCAGTCCTATGAGGATCTGTTCAGAGATCAGGCAGCTCTGTTGGAAGCACCCCTCTGCCCTCGCTAAAGCAGCACATAAAGGGCTGGGAAACTGGATTCCAGAGCAACTGATCAGATGCCCAGGCTTTTGAAACTGCAGTACTGTCATGTTCCACTTCGTTGTTCTTTCTTTTCTCTCTTAGGGCTGTGACATCTCTGCATTTAACACTTTCACCCTGCAGAATCTGAAGCTATTTATAAGCCATGTTACATTCGATTGGCTTCCCTGTCTAGCACAATGTAGCATGAATGTGACAGTTCAGCTGGTGGATGAGAGCACCGTGAGGGGACATGGTGCTTTGGAATACGTCCATCAGAATGAGGCCATGTCTCCCAAATTGGTGTATTTCTATGGGAGACATGCTTTTGGCCCTGCTAATGGCAGGGGGTGGGCAACACCATGAGCAGGGCTATCCTGAGTGGCACTGGGGACACCAGTCTCCAAAAGACCACTTGGCCTGCGGCCGTCTGGATTCCCTCCTCTTGCCTTATGCTCCAGATTTCACAGAAGTAGGCCCTCTCTGTCAAGCCTGAGCTTAAAATCAGATGCAGGGTGCTGGCTGTGTTGCCACCTCTCTTGCAGTTCAGGCCAGCCTGCCTGCAGGTCAGCTGGCAGGAGCCAGGGGTAGGTGAAGGAGAGTGGTGGTGGTGGCCAGCAGCTGCAGGTCAGGGCAGGCTGTCCCCAGCGGGACACTGGGGAGCAATACCAGGGCTGCTGGCGCCGCCGGGCCGTGTCCTGCCCTGTTGTTGGGGTAGTTGAACTGAGAAGGCATTGCTGGGGCACAGGGCTTCTCTTGCGCTGATCTGTGAGGTTGGTCGCTTTCCCCTGACAGCGAAGTGTGGTGTGAAGTGGTGGTGTACGTTTTGGTGTTGCTTAGCAGGCTTCTGGGAAGAGATAGCACATAGACAAAAGGTCTTTTTAATTCTTTTTTTTTTTTTCCCCTTGGTAACAGAATGGGTTTTTTTCATTTGAAAGCAGCTGGCCCTGGGGATAATCTCCTGTGTGGCTCACATAGCTGTACCTGGGCCTAAAGAAAAGCGTTCAGCTCTGCCTTTTTCTTGCATGAAAACAGAGTCTAAATTTCCAGCAAAATAGAACTTCTCTGTACTTCTCACCCCCTCCCTCAGCCCTCCAGCCTGTACGTGGATGTTTAATTTGTCCACTATTATTTGAGGTGCAAACCTCCCCACGCGCAACCCATATCAGCCACAGGCTAATACAGACCTGCTTTCTGCTGCACTTCTGTCACGTGCCCCTGCCTTTCCCCCCGCTCTTTCTCTTCTTTCCAGGGCTCTTGCCACTTGTGTTTCTACTGCTGCACGCCAGAGCTGGCCTCTTGCTGCTCCTCGATTCTCCCCAAGCAGCCTCCCCTTCGCTCCCACTCCCGGGAGCCTTTCCCACGTGCCTGGGGACTGTGGCAAAGCCCTCTGGCTTTTTCTCACTCCACCTCTCTTCAAAAGGGAGAAGAGGTAGAGAAGCATGGTAGCCCACATCCGTGCCAAGAGCGGCGTGGGCTGAACTGGTCCTACCAACGTGTTGCACAGTTTGCTAATCGGCTTTTAGGATACCTTTTTCCCCGAGGCTCCGGCTCCACGCTGCCTCTGGCATTTGCAGGGTGTATTCTCTGCCCTCCTTGCAGCTCAGCGTGCCGCTCCTGCTCTTTTGGGCTGGGCTGCTTTCTTGTCGCGCTGCCAGAGCTCTGGGAAAAGACCCAGCTAAGGAGGAGGCTGGTACAGAGCTTGTTGTCTGTCAGCTTTTACCGAAGCATTTGTGCCAGCGTGTGCCCATTTGCCTATTACAGCAGCAACCAGAGACCTCGCAGTTGGGGAGGCAAGGAGGAAAAGGTGCTTTTCAGTTCTTCCTTTAGACTGTGTGTCCCATTAGGGAGGGGAGGGAGCTGGTGTCTGTGCTGAGGCCAGTTGCCAGCCCGGGAAGGTGAGGTAGGAAGGTGTAGAGGGCATGGGGAGCCACATGCCCACGTTCACCTCGCAGAGGTATTCAGCTGGCCGGCCCGGAGGTGACTCGGATCTCGCTAAGCGTAGAGCAGCGTGGGCAATGGCAGCCTCTCTCTGTCTGGCTCCTGCTGTTTCCCTCCTCTCCCCACGCACGTTCCCGAGCGCAGGAGCCGCAGCACGCCCCGCTGAAGTGGGTAAGGCAGCTCGTGCTCCCGCAGCTCTCACTCTGCTTAGTCACAATTTCTGTGAATAGGAGCTGCCAGGAGGCTTTCAGAGGCCTCATCGTGTTGCAGTGGGGACCGTCCTACCCTCTAGGTCTCCTGCTTCCCGCTTTGTGGGTACTTTCTCTTGATTTGGTGTAATGATTAAGTGTGATTAGCTTGAACTTATGCTCTCAGCATGCAGAGCAGGGGCTTTTTCCAGATTGCCAGCCAAACAAATCTGTGGACTGGATGTGCACATTCCCTTTCTCTAAAGGTTAAACTTAACCTAAGAAGGGCACATACCAATTGCTGCAGGAGATTAAACCTTGGTTCAAGACTGCAGGCCTGCTTGTGGCCATGACTGGAAGAAACCGGACTTCTGTCAGGAGCAATTACCAATCTTATGTCTGTAGCCTTTTGGTATAATTGCTTGTTCCTTGTTTTGGGGACACCAGCAGGGATGCTTTCTTAGCTGGTTTCAGTTTTGTTCTTTTTTTATGCTTTTCAGTAGTTTTTTCTGTCTGTTGTCCTCCAGTCAGTGTGCGTTTAGGAGTACTGTGGCTATTTCGTCTCTTCGTGCCTCTCATTCTAAAATGATGTCAGGAAAATTGCTTTGCTTTTCTTTTTTTCTTTTCTGAAAATCGGGAGAGGAAACAGGAAGAATTCTGAGTCTGTGATTCTAATGAAACATTCAACTAACAAAAGGACAAGTTAGTAATACAAATCAAACATTTGCTTTAGGATCTGATGCCTCTGGTTTTAAAGTATGCACCCAAAGCCAACCTCTTGGTTATCCCTATTTATCTTTTATTTCTGCTTTAAACATTGGAAAGGGGTGAAGGAGTACCACAGGTTGGTACTCAACATCATGAGTAAGTGACCTTGCCTGGCTACATCTCTTCTTTCTCCTTTCGTTCTTGTGCCCTCACTATTTCATCTCGCTGTGTTACCAGGCATTCCTCCTCTCTGCTCATACAGAGAGTGTGCTGGTTTCAGCAGGGGTCACTAGCCACTTCTACAACACAACTGAGAAGACTGTTTGGAGCCTGTAGGCTTGTTTCTCAGTACTAAGCAATATTTTCATGTCTTATTCAACTGTGGTCGTTGTTGGAATTAGCGTTAGTACATACTGCTAATGGGTCTTCTGTTTTGTTTCTTAAATTCTGTTGTTTTCTCTCCCCCAGAATTGAATTTCTCCGACACCTGAGAAGCTTCTTCCAGATCATGTTTAAAATTGAAACCAAGACCCCTGAGGAAGAGCACATGGGCGGGGAGAAAGTCTTAATGACCTGCGTTGGCATTGGATTTTCCAACCTTAGCAAAACTATAAGATAAGAAACATCTGCAGACTTCATGAAATGGGGTGACAGAAGGCTCTGCAAAGACCTGATAAAACCTGCCTTTCTCTGTGCTTATGCTGGCACAGGGAAAAAACAGTGACGCTTCCAGTGCAGAGGTACCCAAGCTTGCTGCATGTAAACAACAGAGCTGACTTTATGCTGTTTAGACTTGTGCTGTTTATAAATGCCACGCCAGTATTCTGTGCTGCAGGGAATGGCTGGCTGGAGCCTCAGCTGGCTTGGGACTCTTTGCACTGTATTCCACTGCAAGGGACACAAGTGCCTCTTATGTGCCTGTGCCCTCCAGCCTCAACGCACTGGGTACTCCAGTTCTGTGTATCTGCAGACTTCATTCTTAGATTTTTCTGAAAGGTTTAGATAGAGACAGAGAAACAAGATTGACTAAAACAAGCTTTGCAGTGCAAAACAAATGATCACAACAGAAGTATTAGATTCTTGAGGTAATTGCGAAGACGATGTTGGCATGGAAATAAAAGTAAAGGTGTAACAATAACTCTTTGTTTATACGTTGCATGTGTATAGAATTTGTCAAGTGCTTCACTCCTGATTACATTGACTAAATTACAGTTTCACAGGAAGAAAAAAATACCTGTCCTAATTTTCGTTAATGTTCAAATAATGCAGAAGACATCACAGCCTATACTGACTTGTTTTAGCCTTCTCTGCAAAGATGGGCATGGGAGGAGGAAACCTGCCTGACAGTTTTTGACTTACCGCATATATTCTTTTTAGGTTTGCTTGGCATGCCACACACTACAGTTCACAATTAGTTGTGAAAGGTAGCAAAAAAAACCTGTAGGCTTTGAGGGTGAAAAAAATATATATTCAGTTATGCCATCACATTTTGTGCAGCTGCTCCCTTTTGAAAGAGGGAATAATGGTGTATGGGCACTGCTTACATTGACAGGTACAAAAAGTTCCTACTGGGATATAAATATTTACCCAAGAAAAGCTTTTGGCAGATTCCAGGCAAACCTGCTGAAATTAATGCTGAACTCCTGATACAAGGAAAGAAACTTACAATTGACTTCAGACTATGCTCAGTGTGTCTGGAGTAAAAATAAAACTATGTCCAAAGCTGGTATATATAGAGAGCAAATACTAGTGACTGTGTTATAATGGTCTTACAAACTTTCTCTGATGCCACTGAAAAGTGGGCATTACCTCTGTAATATGAAAAATGTATATTGGACCCAAAAGGACTTTGACAAAACGTTAGGTATTTGATTAGTGTTTTATTAACTATTGCAGGCTGTGTGAGTCATTTTTGTACTGTACTTTGTTCTTGTTGCAATCTGTCTAAACATGGTTTTGAAAAATAAAGTATTTTTTCCTAAATAAGGTTTTATTTCCCCTTAAAACACCCAACAACCAAAAAAAACCCACCCTGAAATCTTTTCCCCAGCTTTGTAGGATGGCACTTCAAAAGATGAGTGGCTGTTTTGAACCCATACATCAAAAGAACAGCTTTGGGAGTTGCCAGGGTGGGAGGAAGGGGGAGGGCGAAGCCCTTCTTACAATTTACTAGCTTTCCAAAATTTGATTTTCAGGTAAGGAAACTCTAAAGAAAACAGTAAACTGGGAAAGAAAATTATGTTACTAGGAAAGAGTCTGTGGGCAAGGAACAATTTACCTTCTCCCTTCTGTTACCTATGCAATGAAGAAGCTAGAAACTCTCCAAATTAAATTCCCTAAATACAGAGGGCCACTGGTCCAAAAGGCGAAATGTACAAACTGAGATTAATAGCCACTTGAATAAAAATATAAAGGTTACACTAATTAAAGGGGAAAAAAAAGCACAATGCAGGTGTGCCAAAACTGGCCCAAGTAAAAATTTGGAAGTATTGTCACAATTTTAAAAATCCAAAGCTTTATTATCTTTAAATTTTTAAAGCTCTGAACTTTGAAGCTGTGACAGCTTTTCCAAATGTTCCAGTTGCACCAAACATAGAAAGGGCAATGTGTTGCCCAGGTAGCAGATTTTTTAGCAATAGAGTAATTATGTCATCAAATTACCCGTGCTTAACTAAACCTCGGTGTTAGACTGCAAACCCTTAGCCCTGTTGCAAATTGCATAGCTTTACAGCACAACACTTGCTATGACTCAGAATCGCTTGTTGCTTTATGCAGAAAAAGATACGTATATGTTTTTTCCAGAACAGCCAGTCTCTGGAGAAACAGGAACAATTCCAGAGGAGGTTTTAGGCAAGAGCTTTCTTAAAATGGTTTGACCTCCACATTCTGTGAAAAGTACTTATTAGGAAATCCTGCAGATAAAAGCTGTTTGTTTATCACCAGAACAGTGATTAACGCCTGCGTTGGTGGGCTGATCCCACAAGCAGTAGACAGTTCAATTTTAGAGCTGGACAGAGGAAATTAATTTTTGGTGAAGACTCTTCATATTCTTTGTAGCCACAGACTTTATGGTAAGGATGCCAGTTACTAGGAGACACATCTTAGTCCGTTGTGGCAGATTTAATACTCAGATGACTTGAATTTGGACTGATTAGAATCATAGAATCATCTAGGTTGGAAGGGACCTTAAAGATCATCTAGTACAACCATCAACCTAACTCTGACAAAAAAAAAATAAGAAATAAGCAATAAAAAAATCGCTAAAACATACTCCTGAGGACCATGTCAACCTGTCTTTCGAACACCTCCAGGGATGGTGCCTCAACCACTTCCCTGGGCAGCCCTTTCCAGTGCTGGATAACCCTTTCACTGAAGAAATGTTTCCTAATATCCAATCTGAACCTCCCCTGGCGCAAATTGGGGCCCTTTCCCCTTGTCCTGTCTCCTGTGACTTGGGAGACGAGACCGACCCCCACTTCTCTACACCCCTCCCTTCAGGTAGTTATAGAGCACGATAAGGTCTCCCCTCAGCCTCCTCTTCTTCAGACTGAACAACCCCAGCTCCCTCAGCCTCTCCTTATTAGACTTACTCTCCAGACCCCTCACCAGCTTCGTTGCCCTTCTCTGGACCTGCTCCAGCACCTCAATGTCTTTTTTGTGGTAAGGAGCCCAAAACTGTACACAGCACTCGAGATGGGGGCTCACCAGTGCCGAGCACAGGGGGACCATCACCTCCTGAGTCCTACTCACCACGCTCTTCCTGAAACAGGCCAGGGTGCTGTTGGCCTTCTTGGCCACCTGGCCACACCGCGGGCTCATGTTCAGTGGGCTGTCAACCAACACCCCCAGGGCCTTTTCTGCCAGGCACCGCTCCAGCCACTCTGCCCCAAGCCTCTAGCGCTGCATGGGGTTGGTGTGACCCAAAAATTAGCTGTATGTGAATAATCTTTGAGCTATCCATTAGCAATTTAGTTAATCCCTTTGGCTGAACAACTCCGATAATGCCCTTCTGCTGTAATTGGAAACTTTTCTGGTTACAGAAAACTTCAAGGCCAGACCTTGGGAGGTAGAGGTGTGCAAAGGGACTAATTAACAGAAGTATTTTGAAATGTGCATTTTAATTGCAATAATTTTAACATATGGGGAGAGGGTGAAGAATGGTTTGGGACAGAACAATGATTTGGTACAAACACCTCATCAAATGGAGAATCTCTCTTCCTTTAAGCTCGCCTAACAGAAAAGTCAGTGTGCTACAGCGGCGACGTGAAAAGTGTTTGCAAAACCTGCCTTCACCTTGCACCCGCTTCCACTTTGGTGTAACGTCTGTTGACAAACCGCCTTCCACTTCTAAGCTGTGATGGTAACTCGACTGCACCTCCTGTGCTTACGTCAGAAAATTCGCGTCGTTAACTTGGCTGTGGGACAGGTTTCTGGAGTTGGAGAGATGATGCTGAAGGTAAGGCTGCCTCGGCCCGCGGCAGCGCGCTCTGCCGAAGGTGTGTGGCCAGAAGCCGGTGCGGTAACTGTCTGGGGACGCAGAGCAGTAGGTGAGCGAGCTAAGCCAAAACAGTAAGTACATGGCTGTCTTGGGTAACGTTTTCCGAACGGTGATGATGTGACTGCCGGAGCATAGGTACTCTCTCTCTCCTCTCCTCTCCTCTCCTCTCCTCCTTCCCCACAGGTGATATTTATGAGCCAAATGGATTTTGTCTGCAGCCACCGAGGCATAGTTCTGCTGCTTGCAAGCTCTGAGGTTTGCTTCCCCGTTTTTCAGTCGTGCTTTTGAGACAGCAACAGGAGGGAAAAAAGACAAAGAAAAGTACCAGCTTTCCAGAGGCATAATTTTGCCTATGAGTTTCTTTCTCATTTTTTGATGTTGTATGGCCATCTCCACAGTTTTATTCTGTATGATGGAAGCATTTCTATTTAGGCCAGATCCTAGGGGCTATTAAGTGAGACATGCAACTGTGTCAGGGCAACTTTAAATAAAAGACAAATGTGGAAGGGGTATCTTTTACAGCTACTGCTTAGGTCTTAGTAAGCTCTGTCCTAAAGGATCATTCTTGGTGGGATATGTACAGTTTTCCTTGTGTCTGATCGAGGAGCAGCACTGGCAAGCTCTGAAAAACACCGATTACCTGTTGTCAGTGGGAGAGGGAAAAAGGCAGAAAGTCCTGCAGGGAAGAGAGTGCGTGGGTTGAACTCTGCAGTGACAGCATCGTACGTGTAACGAAAGGAAGTCACGCACTGCTTCGGCATCACGGTGTCCAAAATAGCACTTGTGCTACATAAAGTTAAATTGTGGCATCGTTATACGACACGTTCGTTGGGATGGTTTGTGGCGTATCTGTAGCTATAGATGCTAGGTGTGAGTGCTAATCTCTCTCCTGGAATAGTGAGATTATTGCATATATGCACCAAGAAGAGTGCCCGGACCTACATTCCCTGTCTACTACAGAGTAGAGAAACAACTGTGTGTGGAGGGAGCAATAAGGAGACCCACAGAGAAAATGTTTTCGTATAAACCTGGGTTGATCAAGGATACAACCCCAAGAGAACAATGGCCAAAAGCGGCTCCTGACATAGGGGTGAATGGTGGCTGGGAGCTGACAGGAGTGAAGTGGCCAGGAACCTCCTGCTGCTGGCAACTCTGCGGCTGTTGAGGGGTGGCCTGTTGTGCACACCAGGGCAGGCTGGTGCCTTTGTACATGTGCCCTGTTGCCGTACGCCTGCCAGATTGTCCACAGGCACCCCACTCTGCTCTATATCGCTTTGGTCACGCTTCCCTGGCAGCCTCCACTCTGCTGTTCTCACAACAAACATCAACACAGTGAAAATCATCGGGTCCTTGTGGAGACGGATCCATGTGAGGTACCCAGCGCTTAACTATGTATGAATGAGCTGGTAGGACTAAGGGTTTGATTCCAGTGATCACCACTACATGTCAGTGAGACATCCCATTATACAAAATGGGACGGGCTCAGTAGGGCACCCGTGTTTTCAGACTCCGTCAGAAGTCACACCATGTGAGAACAAATGTCTTGCTCCATCCTACCTTGCTTCTAACTTGCAACCATGCTGCTCCTTGAAACTTACACTTTTTCCAATCTTAAACTGTCTCCACAGATAAGAAAAAAGTTGCTTTAGCCAGTGATGAATGTAGATATATTCTGTAAGGTAAGGCAGGGGTTCTGAATGGTCACCCCTCAGCATCATCAGGGCAGACAATTCTCTCCCATGTGTCTGGAAGTGTAGTTTTGATTCAGTATAAAACACCATGCATTGGCAACCTGGCTCTAGATCAGAATATGCATGAGTTTTGAATTGTTTATTCTCCTTTTATTTTTTAATTTACCAAAGTGAGGGGAAAAAAAAAAAAAAAGAGAGAGAAAAAAACCACCTTGTGGCTTGTTTGTGTGTCAGCATTCAGAAGGTGCCTGATTCAGTGAGGCTTCCTGAGAGATCTGTTTAAATATGTATTTAGAAACACATCTAGAGATTCAGAATGCGTCTTCAGGTTAGAGTTGCTACTGCAGAAAGTTCCTGAGCACTGAGTGTAAAAACCTACTTCATAATTCACGCTACAATTGTATTACCCACTATTTTCACCTTGTTTTTTGCAACTTAAATAATGTATGTAATATACTTTCAAAGAAAACATCGACAATAAATCAGGGCTAAGTAAGATAACCTAGAAAATGTTATTCCCATTTCGCTTGGAAATGTGTTTGTCAGGTTGTTAATAAAAATACTGTTTCCTCATCCTTCACTATTAATGTCAGTAGCGAGCTTTCCCCTGAAACAGTGTCAAGATCTTGTTCTAGTCTTTTCTAAGCAGTGATGTATGGATTCAAAGTGAAGAAGAGCTGATTTGAAAAGATCTGGCTTTTTCCACAGTGTGTAGAATATCTTGGAATAACAGGCTATTACACAAGGCACAGGCTGCTCAACAGCTTCTTACTTAACAAGAGGGTGACGAGGGGGAGGCTGATCTAAAGCTGCACCATCTGAGGCTGGCCTTGTCCCAGGAAGAACGTGGCAGCTGCCTGAATAGTCTTTCTTCTTAATTTTCAGTTTTGAAGTACAAATAAAGAACAAACATCTGTTTCAGCTTGCATAGTTAAATAAGCATTGTAAGCAGATGGTTTTTAAGACTTGAAATTTATGGTAAGAAGTGTTTGTGAAAAGAGGGTGTAGCTAATAGTCAAGAAGATGGATATTACAGAATCATATTACCCTTTTTTTCCCTCCCCATGGGTTTACAGAGAAAAGAACAAGTTGGTCAGAAATTGTGGGATAGCTGTTGAGACATTGTAAGGAAAATACAGGAAATTATCAAAATCCTCATTCACCTGACTGAAAACATGGAGGAAAACCTTAACCATGCTGATGTTCATGGCATTTTCTTCACTGACCCAGCTTTCAAAAAAAAAGCTGCTATGAGAGAACTTGACTGAAACATCTGTTTTCACACCTTTTCAGAAAATCTCTTATTGGTTTCCTCTGGCCTCTGCCTTCCCCAGGCAAGAACAATGCTATTAATTACTGAACTACTTGGAGTGGTTTTGCCAATCATAGGTATATAAATCCATAAAGGTGCATTGTTCACATTCATATAATTAAATACTTGGCTTTATGGATTTTCATCCTTTGTTCCAAAGCTTGTATTTTGGAGAACTGCCTTTGTCCCTGTGGTACAGAAGAATGAAGTGACTCATTTATATCCCACAGGGAGCTGGAATAGAAAATATCAAGATTCACATGCTCTTAGGTCTGTGCAAACATTTCCCTCACCTTATGAGGGCTATAAGCATGTTGGGACTCTGCAAGCCCAAATCCTCCTAGCTTATCTCTGCTCTTTTTTTCTGGTTTGGTTTGGTTTGTTCATAGGATTTGTTTGGGTTATTTTGTCTACATTAGATTCTTATGAAGACTGAAACCTGCCGGTTTTACTTGAGAAAGATTTCCTTGGTGGTACATCCCTTTCTCTGCTGATCTGTTCTCCCTCCTCCTGTTAGCTCCATTTCCCCCCTCATATAAGCTGGAAGAACAGCCCCCACCACGCTGCTATGGAGTTCTGAGTTACTGGATCATTTCCCTTCTCTGTTCCCTGGCATGAACATGGAATTCTCTGCGGGCTCTCTCCCTGGACACTCACCCAGACAACTTGCCGCTCTTTTGTCCAACCTCACTGCAGGGACTTTCATCCAGGGTTTATAAAATGGAAAACTGAATAGATGCATTGGAGTTCTTCTAACTAAATACGCCCTAGGGGTCCCTTCTGTGGAAACAAAGCATTGTCCTCATCTCTTCCATCTCAGAGGTCTCCTTGAGGGCTTGCCATCCCGAAGTCAGAGATTTTGGGACCAAGAGGGGTTGCTAATTACAGAGTCTGACCTTCTGAATGTATGTTCTTCCTCATTCAAGGGAAATGACAATTTTCAGAAGAGCCCACAGACTTCACCAGAAAGCGAAGACATGGTATTTCCATTACACAGTTCTGTGAATTTGCTCTGGCGTTTAATAACCTTCTGCTTAAAAACAAGTGCTTACTTTACTTGGTCAGCTTTCAGCTCCTGGTCCTTACAGTGCTAGAGAGCCCAGTGGCATCCAGTATGTTTCCACCCCATGAGTAACACATGAAAGACCTCAAAAAAAAAAAAAAAAAAGATTTCTGCTTTAGGATTAGAAAGCTTTATCTGACACACAGAGGAAAAGTAACGGTCTTCTAGCTGAATCCTCTGAGTTTTAAAGCGGAGCAAGACAGCAAACTTCTTACAAACAATCAAAAATCAAAGTTTCATGCCGGTTGGCATTAAAAGGTATGGGCTGCTTTAAAACCAGTGGCACATCGTGCTACTAAATGGACAACGGGCACGTTCTCGTAAAGTCCTGGGACTATGTGTGCAACAAGACAAAATCTTGACATACAGCTCCACTCTTACAAAGCTGAAAGATTGTACTCTTTTAGGCCCCTCTCTTGAGGAAGCAGACTCGTATTATGTTTAGTTACCAATATTATGGGGGTTTTCTCTCATTAACCTTCCAGTGGTGAAAGCCCCGACTGTGTTTCATTATATAAGGTGTCCACCACTACTACTACAAAGACTATTTCCAACACAAAGACAGCACTGGCTTAAGAGCAGGAGTTCTGGGGACTAGATACTGCTTTTTAGTTTCCTGCTTTTCAAAGAAGCAGGGTGGGTAATACAAATTAAGATAAACATGGGGAAAAAGGTCTCGGAGATACAAAAACACACAATGGAAGAAATTAATGCAGCTGGTCTAATCTATATTAAAAATATTTAAAACTATTTAAAAATACTGTTCTTTATCCCACTAACACTTTATAGGGAATAAAGAAAAAAAAAATCAGAACCCTTGCCAGAATATTTTTGCAGCACTAGCTCGTGTAACAAACCAGGAAATGCAGATGCTAAGGATTTCGGTAGCCATATCTCACCCACCGCTCTCATGACAATCTGCTCCTGTTGGTTTTACTGCAGCTGCTAGCCAAATATTGAACTCGGCAAGCTGCATGTGTGGCAAAATACGTTAATTTCACTTTTAGGGGGAAGCAG
Source organism: Calidris pygmaea (assembly GCA_003697955.1). NCBI lineage: Eukaryota > Metazoa > Chordata > Aves > Charadriiformes > Scolopacidae > Calidris > Calidris pygmaea. Next base: position 391,219 of record QJSC01004499.1, on the reverse strand, counting down.
AAAAGCAGCGGTTCCAAGTAAAAGCAGCCTCCTTTGCAATCTTTTCAGTTTGCTTCCTCTCCCACTGACTGAACGGCAGCCCACCCGTAGACTGGTGGAATATTTATTTCTGTTGCCTGCTCCATCACTTCTTCTACACAAGCTGGCTCCCCATTTTCACAAATTCTGCTGACCAAAAATATCTCCAGGTGGGTTTGCTGGTACCTCTAGGCTCTCCACCGATGGCTGACTCAGTCGTGTCACAGCAGAGGGAAGCAGAAAACATTCAAAACCAGGAGGGATGGGCTCACATGGCTCATCTCAGAGGACAGGGTTTGCCCCCCAGGTCCAGCTGTGTCAGAGGCAGCGGCAGGGCCATGGGGGGATTCCTGAGGCTCCTCTGGCCCTGGGAATGCCACGTTCAACAGGGCTCGGGGCTGGACAGGGCATTTAGCAAAAAGGATGAAAAAGAGCTTTCCTTCCTTTCTGTGGATGAGAACCACTGAAGCTTTGAAGCAATTAGGTAAAAACTTCTAATTGGTTTAGTTCTTCACATGAAATCTACCTTGGGAATGACATGTTTTGAAGAGATTACCCGTGAGGATCAAACAGAGGTGACTACTGTTTCTGCCTCCCATACAACTGCCCGAGCAATGCCTTTTATAGTCCCATGGAAGGCAGGCTAGGAAGCTCCATGGTGAGTGAGAAATATCCCTGTGCCTGAGGGAGAACTTTCATGCTTTATTTTGCATGTTTACCTCCGTGTGAGGAGCTGCTTATCTAAAAACATCCCTTCTCCAAGAAGAAGAGTTTGTAGAAACTGTTTCTAGTTCCTGAAACGCTCTCCCTGAGAGCTCCAGTACATGGTTTATTTCCATTACGCCACAGAAAGCAGAATGAGGAACCAATGTTTTTAAACGTAATAGTTGATGAGCGCCTTTTTTTTTTTTTTTTTTGGAAATAGGAAATGAAAACAGCTGAATTTGATTTATTGTTTTAATTACAAATAAAAGACCTAACAATGTGACTGGAGTTCAAAAATACGGGAGCAGAAAAAGAAGAGCCACTGGCACAGGTTTGATGTTGTTTGTACAAATGTAATTCCAGAGCAACAGTGAAAGTTACTGGTTAATTTAACTTATGTAGAGTCCAACCCCACAATGAACTAATTAAAGCAGTGTTACCCAAGTAATGGCGTGTGGGCAGACTTCTCTCTTTATAAGTGCTTCTTAACTGGTTTGCACAGGTACCTAGCAGGGTACCTTTCTGAGTCCACACACTGAAATTTACTTCTTTGTGAAACCCCAGTGCCTCTGCTAGTTTTAACTAAAATTGCCCAAAAGATTCAAAAGCAAAATAGTCATGCTAAAGATACTTAATAATTTATTTTTAACTTAAAATATTTTGATGTTACAGTTTAGCCAGTGTGCACATATTTGATACCAACATTGATATTCAGATGCTTCCTGCAGTAACTTACTTTTCCAGAAACACGGCAAAGTAAAGGATCTCATACTGACTCTCATTTGAGCAATTATTACTTGGCACTTTTGACAAATCAGCACAATGCATGTTTTTATAATTTTATTTCAAACTAAAATATGTTTCTGTTTTTAAATTAAACTCCGTTCATCCTTTTCCAGGACTGTGAATCAAAACACAACATGCTATTGCTTTGTACTATCAACCAGAAGTAAAACTGAATAGAAACAAAAATGAAACTCAAGTGTCTTTGCTTCACTGTCTAATACGAAGATGAGAATACTAAGTGGAAAAATTAGCTACAAACAAACGAAATGTTTTACTTTGAATTTACTGTAAGCTTAAAGAGTTTGAAAAAGAGTTCATAAAAGGTTCTTGTTCATATATTTGTGTATGTATTAAAGGTTCTTTCTCTTCAAGGTCTCTTGTAATTGATATTAATACAGTAAGCCGTTTGGAAAATGTACAAGATAACCTTGGTTCAGTTTTATCACATTAACTTCTGTATTGCATTCAAGTAGCCTAGTTATGTGTTTAATCATATATAAAAATGCAAAAAAAAATATTCAAAAATATCATTAAGGTTGAGCTCTACAGTGAGGAAATTTCAAAATTTCAACAGTTTACCTTAAAAGGATTTAGTAACTCTCTTCTGTTGTCTTTTGTCCTTTTAGTTTCCAGCTGTATCGCGCTCACATACTGTCACACTGGCTAAAGTAGATTAAATTACGCAAACAGATTAAGGTAATAACAATAACAATAATTAATATTTTATTATTATTATTAAAAACCCCCACAGGTTAAGAAATTATTGACTGAAATGGATTTATATAAATATTAACTTTTGAAGCTTCCTGACTTTGACAGATAGGTAAGCGCCGCCAAACAAGTTCAGGAAGGTTAACTTTCCATAAGAATGCAAAGCAAAAGCACCTTGACAGCGCTGCAGTTCCTTGCATTTAAAAACAAATATCATTAATCAGTACATACTTAAGTTCTAGAAACCTTAAATATGAAAAATCCTTAGCAGAGGTTTCCATCTCAATGCCCACTATCTTGAAACATAAGAAAAATTTCTAATATTGTAGATGTACATGTGTGAAAACATCTATTTCAAACAACAAACTTGCTTTTAACAAACTGGTGCCAGGTCCACCCAAGTCATAAACACTGTACAGGATGAAGTCCCGGAGAAGGTGAACCTGGGCTGGAAACTTTTAATCTGGTATTAGAGTACTTCTGGTCAACATCTGAGTCCCTTTAAATTTTTGGAAACTCCAAAGCTGAAAGCAAAAATATTAGCTGTTTCCCATTTTGACTAATGTAAAAAAGGCTGAGGTGATTTTGCTTAGATTAATTTCTAAAGGAAAAAAAAAAAAATAACCCCGGCCCCTCCAAAATCTGTTACAGGAGCTTTTCAAGACAATAGACTTCCCTACTCCCAGGGGATTTTCAAATACTTTCTTGAGAGGAGTTACAATCTCTTTTCCTGGTGATAGGTATACCCAGGAAGGCACAACTTTAGCTCCTCTTCATTATGAATATAAATACATTCAATTTGCATAACAGTATAACCAAAACCCATACAAAATGACATATCACTTTGTTCAGGCACCAGTTAAACACGGCGGATATCCTGCTCTAAAGACGAAATAGTCTTGGGGGAGGAAGCAACAGAACAGGACAAAACCTATGCAAGCAAAACGTGATTAGGAAGTGAAGTGTAACTCATCAGAGACCTGTGCTGATGGACTCCAAAAGCATCTGTATTGCGAACACCAGGAGTTTTGACTGCAGAGCCACTGGCCACCACTGCGAGCTGGGGTTTCCCATGTCTACATTTCAAGGTTCTCCTTCAGCTCAAGTTGCATTATTGTTCATTTTGGTCAGTTTCTTTCCATTAGCAGATTTTGTTAAGGAAGGAGAACCTCAGAGGTTTTTTACTGACTCTTTTCCTCACTGGATGGTGCTAGCACACATTACCTGTTTACTCCAACAGAAGAGCAAGAAGTGGTTCAGGTTTTGCTTAGAAGGTGACAGAGTGACAGTAAATTTGTGGTTCCCTGTACTGCCATTTACACCAAGCCATTTCCCATCAGTGGCCTGTATTTCAAAATTTATTTTCAAGAAGTTCTACAGTTAAGACAACTGCTTGTACTTACTTGCCTGCCTGCTTTTTCCAGCTACATAACTGTTGGCCGCCCGCTGGGTTTTATCCTATAATAGGAGAAAGACACTTGTTCCTTAAAAGGAAATCCCATGCTGCTGCTCAGTTGTGACTCAACTGACTTGGCAAGAAACGGATTTACTCCATCTCCAGATCAGATCCACACCAACCTGTGCTGAGCCGCATGAGGGATGGAGAGGGCTCACAGGCTTGGAACATTCGGATCCATCTCCAGGGGCTGTGTAGGGATCGGTGCGGGCATCGCAGCTCACACGAGGCAACCAGCTGCGCTAGAAACTACACAAAAAAGTTCCATAATCTTTCTCTTATTTGCAGAAAACCTCTCAGAAACTATAGAAACCGACACAACCAGAGTAACTCAATCTGAAAGCTACAGATGAAAGATCAGTGTATATGCTACCAATATAGGTAAGCAAAACAGCAGCACCACTACGTCACCTTGTTTTTTTTTAAAATCCAAGGTTTATTGCCGCTGCGCATCCGGCGCACACACCCCCACCGTGCAAACCAAGAGTCTCGCAGGTAGAGCACTACTTCTGATCCCTGCAGGCGACAGCGCGGGCTTCTTCACTGCCTCCTCCCCATAACGCTTGGAGCGAATCCCAGGGAGCTGCTGGGAAGCGGCAGCTTGACCGACCCCCCGGAGAACGCCGCGGAAGGGGAAGGGGGCAGCTGCGGATACAGGGGAGGGGGGAACATCGTCTGATTTTATTGCTCTCTGTTCTAGAGAGGTCCTTGTACTGCATTAGTCACTGCACTGTCTGAAAGCTTTCCAGTTGCTCAACAATTGAAACGAAGCCTGTCCTGGAAGGGCTTTTTTCTGTGTTTTGTTGGGGCTTTTTGTTGGGGCTTTTTTTTTTTGTTTGTTTGTTTCATTCTATTTATTTATTTATTTATTTTTCTTCTGGGATTGTTGTACGATGCAGCATTTTTTACCTGATCAAGAACACAGAGGGGCTGTTAGGGAAGGTAGGGTCAAAGAAGTGCATCTTCACAGAATTGCAGAATGATATGGGGTTGGAAGGGACCTCTGGAGATCATCTAATCCAACCCCCCCTGCCAAAGCAGGTCCCACTAGAGCAGGTTGCACAGGAGTGTGTCCAGGCAGGTTTTGAATGTCTCCAGAGATGGAGACTCCACCACCTCTCTGGGCAGCCTGTTCCAGTGCTTAAAGTGAAGTGCCTCCTCATGTTGAGGTGGAACTTCCTATGTTCAAGTTTGTGCCCGCTACCTCTTGTCCTGTCGCTGGGCACCACTGGAAAAAGACTGGCCCCTTCCTCTTGACACCCTCCCTTTACATATTTATAGGCATTGAAATATTTATAATAAGTGAATTATTGAATATTATGAAGCATTTAAGTATTTATAGCCATCTCCCACCAGCAGCAGCACCCAGTGTAGAATTTAGTGTCTGGGGAAGGACATTTTTCATTCTTGGGTACGCGCTCTGAAAGCAGTCTTTGCAGAAATGCATTACGGTGTTTTTTAAGTGCTCTCTACTGTCTCTCAGAGGAACGGTTATAGAGTGAATGTCTAAAAGGGAACAAACTTATGGAACCACTGGACCGCTCAAAGACAAGAGGTGGCTTTTTTTCCCTAGCTGTTTGTGGTGACGTGTTTGTTTGTTTGTTTCCCGAAGTGGGTGAATTAGAAGTGTGTCCTTTCGGTAGCTGAATCATATGCAAACCTGTATTTACAGGTGCTTGTTCCTCTTTTCTCCTCCAGGAAGGAGGTATTTGGTCATATGACTCAAGGAAATAGCTTCCAGAGAATGATTATAAATAATGAAAAAGTTTCTTTCAAGAGTGTTCTTTGTACCATATATTTAAAGAAAAAGCATGGGTTTTAACTGAAATATATATTTTTTTCTAAGGCTGGGCCTATACAAAAAGGAGAAAAACTATTGCAACGTATGTGCTTATCTTCAAAGAGTAAGAATTTTACAACCTGCTCCAAAAGTAGAAGGAAAAATGAAATACATGCAGGCAGTCTCACTTCATAGACTTGACTTAGATGAGTAATTTTGTTAGCCTTGTTCAAATTTGTGAAGGTTTTGCAAATAATCCCCCCATCCTGAATACAGAATGTGCTTTGATTTTCATTTTAGATTAAAAAGATAAATCTAAATCCAACTATTTCAAATTTTTGAAGTAACTACAACAAAACTGCTTCTATAATTATTAGCTCTTTGAATATGAAAATGAAACAAAATCTATTTCCTGGTCTGAGTGCTGATCTCAGAATCTGGAACACAGAAGTAATCAAGAAAGTAGAACTAAGCCTTTTGCACAGATGGCAAGTTTTGTAACTTGCTTTGAAAAGCAAGCTAACTCTGAAGTTGTTACAACAGTTGTAAAAATCACGGTTCGTGTATAGTTAGTGGTATTGTTGCCCATTATTTGGGGGCATGTTTACTAAGTTTAGTGTTTTACACCCCTGTTTAATTTAGGGTTCTGTGGTTATGCCGGTGTTACTACACCCTACACATATTTGTGTTTGACATGGTGTGAATTATGTGAAATTAAATGTGTGAACAGCATGTAGATAAGTGATAGTTTGATACCTTTCAGTTCCCCCCTGTGTCACAGGCTGACACTTGCATCCAAGTGTACTAACATGCAAATGTATGGAGACCATGGACGGTTATTTAGCAAAGAAAAAAAAGAGGGGGAGGCTTAAATGGTAGTAAGATGTAAATCTGACATGCTGACAGTTTTTGGGTGCAGATGCCTTTGAAAGGACTTGTTAAAAATGAACAGAGTAGCAGGAACACCATTGAAAGTAATGAACAACCCGGAACAGGCCAGTGAAAAAGGTTATTTCACAGGACAATACTGTTTCTTGCTGTACTATGCTAAAATGTGTTTGAACTAATTATAATAGAAGACCGAAAAAAAAGTAAAAATGCCTGGTATCATCAGATAAGCTGTAATGTTTGGAGTCCTAAAATAGATTGGACTTTCACAATCTCGTCAACTGATGGTATGCTTTATCAGTCAAGAGTTTGGCAAGTTTTGCAGGTCCAACTAAACCTGACCCTGACAAAATGTTGAAACTTAATAAAACAAGGATTTCCCACCTAGGTCAGTAAAATTCTTTGCATCTGCAAGGTTCTGTCCACAGAGATCTTGACGAGCTGAATCTTAGATTCCTGGTGAGCACAACCAACATAGTATGCTACCCTCCTAGTCTTTTAAGTGGCCTGGATACCGATGGTGTATTAGCTGATTATATTTGGGAGGAATCATAACATTTCGCTGTTTGTTTCCTTCCCCTGTTTGTGACAAGTTTTCTGTGTCACTGGAGTACATGCTTGTGTGTGAGAGAGACATTAAAAATGAAAAGCAAATATTAGAGGATGTAATAGCACTGAAACTTTCACTGAGATCAGGGACTAGATATACTAGAAGATGACATGCTATAATTGACTATTTCAAAATCACCAGGTATCCTTCAAACTGTATGTTCAAGAAAACCAAATACGCAAAACAATATACACACACCAAGTTAAATTCTAGATCTGAATTGGCCTAGATTTTATTTTTTTCTGGAAGGTGATGTTATATGACATGGGCATACTCTTTTCTTCTCCACAAAGAGTGCAAAAACACATATAACCCTTTAGAAATGACAGTGATAATCTTGTCCTTAATGAATGATACTTTGATGCTACCAAATTGTTAGCTGACAGCTAACAACAGTTTGCTTTGAAATCACTTAAACGTATGAGCACGAGTCTGTTGGTAGTTTTGAAACTCAACATCTGTCAAACTTTTACAGGGCTTTTCAGTTCTTCCCTGTCCCAACTTCTGTTTCTCCGTTGTCTCCCGGATACAGGCTCCACAGGGTGTATTTGTAGATCAAGCCCCCTGACTCCGGTGCTCTTCCCTTAATGCGCACCGGCCGAGCTCTTTTTCTTTTTGCTCGTATGCAAGAGACAACCTTCAGTCAGAGCTTTCAGCTGAAGCCATGTTTACTGGGCATGGACAAGGAAACAAGGAACAAACTCATCACGCAGGAAGTTACAGAGAAATGTACCTTTGCAAGGTTAGAACTGTGCAATAAATTCTGGGAGCTAGGACAGAAGGAGCACACATGCATTGCAAGGAAAAAAAAACCAACAAACCCAACAACAAAAACCTAAAAAAAAAAAACCCAAACCCAAACCAAACCCGTGCATTTTCCCTTTGGCCCAACTAACACAGAGACTACTGTGTGAGGCGAGACCACAGCAAAGATGCGCTGCTTTTGTTTACCGGGGCTGAACAAGGAAAGGTCTGTCCCTCAAACTTCGGCCGGCCGCTCCGAGGCCCTGCCCTTCCCTTCCTTTCCCTTGCAGCTTCTACCTCACAGCGGCTCCCACTGGTGAGCCCGGACGGAAACTTGTTAAAGTGACAAGCAGCCCTTGTTCCCCACAGGGAGCGGGGAGGAAGGCGGGGGGACGGACGCAGGGACAGGCAGCAGCAACCGCTCTCCCAGCGGCGGTTCCCCTTCCCGCAGCCACACACCCCTTCTGCCCTCCCCAGCGCCCAGCAGGGAGCCTGCCGGCAGCCCACGGGGCTGACAACCGGCCCCTGAGAGGGTTCCCCGGGGGCGAGCGACACCCCTCCGCGGCGGAGGCGCCCGCGGGACGGCTGAAAGGGAGGACGGGTGAGGAGGGATGGCGGCACCTCCCCCTGAGGGGAGTTGGGAGGGGGGGGGCGGGGGGGGGGAGGGAAGGAGGCAGCGGTGAGCTCCGCGGAGCCACGCCCTGCGCGTCGCCTAGCAGCTGCGTGATGACGCAAACGCCGGGAGCTCGCGCGTCTCGCCCAGCGAGAAGGGTGGCCGCTCCGCCCTCTCTCCCCCCTCCTCCCCCCCCCCCCCCCCCCCCCCCCCCCCCCCCCCCCCCCCCCCCCTCCCGTCCCTCCCCCGCCCCGTAACGGCCGCTCCCCCGCGCGGGAGGGCGGGGCGGCCGCGCGCAGGCAGCGGGGCAGAGCGCGGCTCGGCACGCCGCCGCCGCCGCCTCCCCCGGCGCCGTACATGGGGAGAGGGAGCGGGCGCCCAGGGGATCTGCCTGCCTGCCCGCCCCGGCCTGCTCAGCCGCCGCCGGGGTGAGTGGGGCCAGCGCCGCCCGCCGGCTGGCGCTCGCTGTGGGGAAGGTTGGGGGGGGGTGGCATCTACACCTTGGGGGATCCCGCCGCCCCGTCCCGCCGACGGGGTGCTCCGCCGGGCGGCCCGAGAACCGCCTGTTGAGGGCTGCACCACCACCCCCCCCCCCCTCCTTCCCTGCCCCGGGACCCGGCGGGGTGTGAGGGGAAGGCGGGGGTGCGCGGCGGGGCCGGCGCTAGGCAACGCGGCGGTCGGCGGGACGGCCGCCCCTCGGTAGGCCGTACCTGGGGAGGGAGAGGGGCAGGAGGGCTGCCGGTCGGCGGGGGAAGGCCCTTGGTGGCCGGCGGTGTGCGCACGGGTCAGTGGGGTGCTCCCCTCCTCTCCCACCGGGGAAAACGGGGCTCCCGGGGGGCCGGCGGGGAGCGGGTCCCAGCGGGCCGTTGCGGGGGGAGCGGGGAGCCGCCGTCCCTCCGCTAGCTGCCGCGCCTCGGCGGAGGCAGTGTGCTGTGCGGGAGAACTTCCTCGAGAATACTTACTCGTGCCGCTAAACAAAAAAAAAAAAAAAGAAGAAAAAAAATGTTCTCATGGCAGAAGGAGGGCAAACAGTCACAGAAGCGTATGTGGGTTTTCGGGTTTTCGCTATATGTCTGTATTGAATTTGTTTCTGGGTGGGGAGGTGTTCCCTTAGATGTGGGGTATGAGTTCATAAATTTCATTTATTTTCACAGAAGATGATTTTTTTTTTTTTTCCAGAAAAGGATTGCAGATAAAACTTCTTCAGATTTTTTTTTTATTTTATTTTATTTTATTTTTTTCTGCAACTGAAGTCTAATTAGAACCTGATTGGCTCTGGCTTCAAATTTCCCCTTCTCACCTCTGCAGCCTGTGACAGGTGAGAAAATAACGCCTTGCTTTGACTGTTCATAAATTATTTGTTGCTGGAGAGACATAGACTATATGCTTTTGGTTGCTGGGCAGAGGGAAACATAACTGGGAAGACTGTGATGGCTACTCATAATTTCAAATATGATTTTGCATTTGAGATCAGTTGCTTAATGATCAGTGTCTCTGACGTCTTAGCGCAGTACACCTTTCCAGTTTATCTGCTTGTCCATTGGTTCTGTTGTTAGTCAAATTTAATGTATATGTGTAGTTTAGGTGAGAGAGAAATCTTTCTAAAGTTTGTATTTTATGGTAAATCAATATTGATGGGAGATTGTGGAGAGATTATGTGCACTGTTAAAAAGGGTCGATTGGATCAGTTACATGGATTTAACTTTTTTTCCTTCCCTGGTTTTTCTAGTAACTGATACGGGAGTAATGTTGCAGTGATGTTCTTTGGGAATGCTGGTCTATTGTCCCTGCTTAGGGTTATTGACAGTAATTTGAGGATTCATTAGGAACACAGTAGCCATTGCTGTCTTCTGCTTGATAAGGACAAGTACTAAGTGACTTCAGTAGTGTAAATGGAGAATTTTGTGGTAAACAACTTCAGTATTATAGTGGGAAATGATAGGGGCTTGAAGCAGCAGTGCATTTTCCAGAGAAGCCTGAAATCAGAGCTATTTACAGAGTTTTTCATTTTCGTAAGTGCCAACGACAGCAACATAGGGAAGTGGCAATTGCTGCTGGGAGGGGAAGTTTTAATGAGCAAGAGGTTTACAGAATGCAGAAAATGGTTTGACATTCTTGTTGATCGAATCAGATTGACTGGAGCTACAGAATGGAAAATGAAAGAAGACTGCTGCTGCTTCTTGCATGCAGCTGGTGAGAGTGGTGATTGGGCTAATACAAATTGAAGTTGAAATCTCTGTAAATTAACCATTTCCAAACTATGTGGAGTTAATGTTATGCACGGCCACTGAATACTAGTAAAGTGAATGTCACTGCCATCTTGTACTAGCAATGGCATCTTCTTGCTAAACTTGTAAGAAAAACAGTTGCTGGACAGGGTTGCCATTTTTGCTATTGGTCTCTTTATCTCAGCTCTGGGGCATTTTTACAGTATGACCTTATGTAAACAAAAAGCTAAGTGATGATGTTTGCAGCTCCAGGAAATAATCTAGCATCTCGGCTGGAAGAACCTGAAGAGGGAAATACACAAGATTCAGAAATTTAGTCATACTAAACAGATACATGAATTAAATGGTGTTAGTTATGGATAAAAGGGAACTGCTACCCAAAGTTACAAAACTTTCATGAAAAATGAGATTAACATAATTAAACATGGAATAATTAAAAAAAAAATTGGTTTAGTATTGTTTTGAAAAAAACGACTGATGTGGAAGGAGGCAACCAAAAGCTCATGGCTTTTTTATAAAAATAGCTGGAGCTTTGAGTAGGAGTTTGGACTAAATGACCTCTTAAGGTGCCTTTCAACCCAAATTGTTCTATCCTATTGCTACTGTGCTATTACAGTATTACATTTCTGTTATATCACCCTCCCTTTCTTTTTACCTAGGCTTGTATGCAAATATCAATGCTGTTATTAGGCAATACACAGTTACATCTATTCCATTTAATTTAACAGAGCTGCTGTTTCAAAGCCTCTGACCCTGGCTGTGCACTGATTTCAGTGGGTTCCATATGAATTCATGTGTCCACCCACAGGGTTCTCAGCGTGAGCCCAGTAAGATGACTAATATGAGTGAGACTAGCAAGATCTGAGTCAACATTTGAGCTCATGCTTGTATTTGTATTTCTCTAACTTGTTTCAGATGTGATTTCTTTATCAAAAGGTAAATGAGGAGCTTTCTTGAATTTCTGGATGTCAGATTTTGCAGATTATTCCATAATTTAGTAATACTAAATTTAGTAGATGTGTCTTTATGGGGACTTGAAAAAACAAAAATGTGTGTATACAGTGAAGCTTCTTTATAGTATTTCTGCTGGAAGAACTGTAATAGGTTTTATTTGCTACATACAAATATGTGCTTTTTGCTGCATGCTCTGTTGATCTAGAGAGTGCTTTATATCTTTTGCTTAAATGGGTTATGTGTCTTGAGATACGGTGAGAGCTACAAGGTACAGGTGTAAAGTATCTTGTTGCTGTCAGTTGCAACCTGTGAGATGCTGGAAGAAGAGAAGTGATGCCTTACTCCGGTGTTAAGCTCTCAGGGTTATGCAGTACTGAATGCAGAGAGATCTGATTCACATGGACAGTGTTACAATCTCCCTGTGTTACTGTGGATATTGAGGTGCAGCTGATTTGATCTTTAGAAGTATTTCCTAGCTTTCTTTCCATCCCATTGACATGTACTAGAAAGTAATTTTCTGTGGAGGAAAATCTAAATACTTCTTGAGTAGACAAGTAGAATTACTTGCCTGGAGGATAACAGTCCATCTAATTTTGATTACACAGTCAGTATATCACAGAGTCAGACATGACTGTTTAAATCTGACTTGTAGAAAAGAACCCAGCCCTAACGTGTTGCAGCCAGCTATTGATTTAAAGTCAATACAAGCTTTGTCATTTTATGATGTGACTTGTCTCTGCATCTATGTCTTTGACCGTGATTTCCATGTCTGCGGTAGTTTTCCTTTTGTTGTTAGTAGATTGCTTTTTAATCATGGTTGAACATTTCCCTGTACTAGGAAGGGAGGCGTTAGCTCTTGATGTTTTGATCTTATGTACCTCTGTCCCTTCTTCTGGGCTTTCTTCTGTTTTGTTGTTTTTGTTGTGGTGTTTTTTCCTAGTCTCTTTAGTACTTGTCCATAGCTCGGATAAATCTAGGAATTGATTCTGGTTTTCTGTGTTTTCTGTAATGTCACAAAAGGCAGTATTCCAGGTGAAATGAGAATGTTTTCAATCCCATTCTTTGTTCATTGGAACACTTTGTTTCTTCTCTTGCGTGTGCCTGTATTAAGCAGAGATTCTGTTGAGCTGCACATCCAGTGAATGGTTATTTTGTTTATCTGCTTACATTTGGCTTAAAATTCAACGCCGTGTGGCAATAGCTGTAAGTTATTCTTTCAGGAGTTTATTATTTTGTATTTGTTGACATCAAATCTTATCTGTCTCCTGTTCTTTCGCTTGGCTAGTTCTCAGTTTTGATCCTGCGAAGCCTCATTGTTAACTGGTTATCACCAAAGTTGTTTTTAGGTTGGTGTTCAATACTTACTAGAAAGCTGGAAAACATATTCAAAGCCAGGCCTAGGAAGTAGAGCTGGAGCCTTTTATGGACTTAGTAAACTGAAGATTGATTACTTAGGCTGAAACTTTGAAAGCACTTATACGCTCGCATAACTATGTATAGTGTGGTATTTTATACTCTGCGTGCATCCCCATGTAGAAACTTTTCTGATGTTTACCTCAGTTCTTGAACTATGTGATGTTCACGATGTAAAGTTGTTTTTTTTTATTGACAGTCTGGTGGAGCTGTCTTAGCTGATACTTCCTTTATCATTTTGCTTATGTGTCTGAGCAGCTGCGGTAGATTTCAGGATTTAAGATAGTCTTTTACAAGTGTTCTAAATAAATGAATGTTTGATATATGTTCAAAGTCATGTGATTAAAATTTTTTGCATGTATAATTTAGAATTTTAAAATCTTTATGTGACTTTATTGGTCTTAATAATTTCTTTTTTCTTAGCCTTTAGTAAGAATAATTATCAAATCAGTCAAAATCCATTTGTGAGCCTTTTTTTGCACAAACTAAGTCATCCTGATACCCGAAAATAGAGTATGTGGAGATAAGAACTTTGATATTTTTTGATTTTTAATGTTTTAGAGGAACAGTGTTAACATTTCTTAGTCTAGTATTGACATTTTGCATATATAAAATGGATATTTAAGAACATGCCTAGTATGCTTTAAATGAATATTTTCTGTCTTTTTTTCTCCATTAGTCTTTGTTGACTACTAACAATTTGTAGTTACAAGCAAAATGTTCATCATTCTTCAATGTGTTGTGCTATAGCCTGGGTTTCCAGCACTGGGAGGTATTTTTAAAGAAAAAATTTGATTTTTAATTGGCCAATCTTGCTACATATAAACATGCAGTAAATTTGTTGTCTGTATTTCTCAAACAATTTTTAGAGGCCTCAGTTGTTCAAGTGCATTGAGATTGGGACCTCTGTTAACTTCAACATAATTTTATGGGACTGCTTGCATGGGTTCAGTTATAGACATAGGGCCGCAGGTGGTGTCTGAGTTTTACGGAATATATTAGGTAAAACTTGACTACAAGACTGATGCAAGAGCATTTGAGGACATAGGCTATTGGAAAATAACCATTAATTCTTAATAAAAGAGGAGTTTTTGTGAGTTAAAGAGGTGCTTTGGAAACCCATTAAGATAGCCAAATAATATGGGAGACTCTAAGGCTGTAAAGACAAATACCTCTTAAAAATGCAGCCTTCAAGTGAGAGTTCATGTTGGAGGATGATGTTCAGAAAACAACATAAAGTCTGTTGTCTGTGGAATAGTTGATGTACTGCATACTACAGTGGGCAGTATAAGCCAGCAAAAATCTTGTCTTTTGCAGGATTTCCCAGTTGTCGGGAATTCCGACATTCTTTAACGTTTGGTGCTGGTTCTGCAAAATGTAGCAATACTGTATTTCGTTTGTTCATAAGCTAACCTAATACAGTTGCAAGGGGCAGCAATCCCCAGCTCTCTCTGTACTTCTCTCTGAAGCCAAGGAACAAAAGGTTGCCAGAATGCAGAGAGGGGAAAAAAGCCACTTAAGTGCTTGTTATATCCCGTCTATATGAAGGAGTACTCCTCTGTGCCCAGAAAGCAGGAGTTGGGGCTAAATAGCCACTGGTCCATATGAGGCGGGCATCTCTCCTGGGTGGAGAGATCAAAAAAGCAGGATCAAAACCATTCTTACTCCAGTCCTGTAGTCTACAAAGATAAAGAAGGCAAAATGCTATCCTCAGGAAATGGAGGGATTAAAAGGAGTTGAATTAAGTGAAACCTTTAAAAGCATTTCCTTGTAGTTGGAGGAATCAAAATTAGACAAAAGCCAAACTATTTTCGTTTCATTGGCTGCGTGAAGACTGCCAAGAGGATTGGTGAACCTGAAAGTTTGCATGTTTTTCAGCTTTATCATCAGACTACTAAAGACATTTCCTCTCCCTAGGAAATGTACCTCGCATGAAGAGAACTGCTTCTTGTGCAAACTGATTTTGGAAATTATAACTGGCATTTATGATCTTATAGCTGACCCTATTTTGTCATACTTTGCAACACTGTCAGTATAGGTTCTCTCTTTGCATTCTTTTTTTTTTTAACCACTAGGAGTTTTATTTTAGTATGGAATATATTATAGTCATATAATAATATGTACATAGAAATGTCTTCAGTTTTTATTGTCTTGTAAAATCAGATTTAAGCCAGTGGTACAAGATTGTACTCTTTAGAATCTCAGATCAGTTGTGTGAGATTTGAATACCCACTTCTGTGTATTAAGGTCAGCGTTAATGTGCAGTTTTTAAGCATCAGATTTATTTTTATTACATTGATGAATCGTTGTCTATGCATAGTTTTCAGATTTCTGCACTGAGTAAAACAGTGGCAGTCTTGTTTTTTTTATATTTTAATGCCTTGACGTTTTGCTCTTTAAAGCAGTAGAAAGCAGACTCTACCAGCAACTGATGGTCAAGTGACAGGAGAGTTCCTAATACTGGGGAAAATGGGTGGGATTCCAAGCAGACAGAGTTTTGGCCCTTCTGTAAGGAAACGTAAACCAGGAAGTTCCAGAGATCTGAGAGTGAGGAAGAGGTTGTAGTTTCCTGATATGTGTTAAGTGTCCTCTTTAACTGTCTCTGGCACACAAGAGCTTCTTTCTCAGTCTCACAAACGCTGGAATTTGCTGGTCCCTCAGTTTTGTAGACACAACAGCTCTTTGTAGGGCTGTGCTGTAAACTGTATCACAACTGTGACATAAGTTAATTTTTTTTTTTCACTTTTGGAACAAGTGGCACAAGGGAAGGGGAATGGACAGGATAACTTCTTAAGCTGGCCTGCAGTGCCAGAGAAAATGTTGTGTAACCACATCCTGGTTAACCCCAAAGATGAACGGAGCTACAAAAGAAATTTTAGGTTCCCAGTGGAATCTAAGGACATGGGATTGCACAAGAACCAGATCCTCAGCTGTGGGCAATAAAGCATGTGTCAATCCAACAGCTGGCTCCCAAAAGGTTGAGACTTTGGAACTATTCTAACAACTGTGTAAATAGATGCATGGTTATCTTTTAATTGCTGTATACCTGGGTCTTCATAAACCTTTGTAACTATGATGTCTGTCAGGGTTTCATGAATAAATACTTCTGGTTGCTTTTATTTTAAGCTGGCTTCAGTTAAAGGTGATTTCAAGGTAGCTTGCTAACATTAGGATGTTCTATTCGTATGAGTCTCTTGATCCCTAAGACTGGAACCTCTCACACTAACATGGTGGGTTTGGGCATTGAAAGGATGGTGGAGTTGCACTGAATTCCAGTGAGTATTTTGGAAGCACGCATACAGAAGTTGGGGGAGAAGCACGTTAGACTTAAGTTTGTGATAACAAGAATACAAAACTGTTTAGTAGGACTTGTGGGCCCTGTGCAAGGTGGGTGTGAAAAGTGAGCTGAAATCTTCACTTTTCATTGTTATGCATTGGCAGACCTAAAAGCGGTGTGATGAAATAGGCTTAGGTCAAAGTGGAGAATAAATAAAGCAGGAGGTTTATTTGGTTGAGGTTGATGGGATTACACCAGTATAAGTCAGAACCAAATCAATTTGAAGCTATGTCTGTAATAGAGTTCCATGTGTGATTGTAACACACGTGGATTTACCTGAATTCCTCATATTTCAGTAGCTGGAAGACTCAGCAGTGTAAATTGCACAGAATACTGAAAATTTCATGTTGCTTTTGTTCCCCAAGCTAGTTAGGTATATTAACAGTGTTCAAAAGGATATCTTTAGACTGCAGCAGACTTAAGCTGTGCCATAATTTTCTTGGGCCTTGGTACTTTTCCAGGTCTAAGAGCTCTGCCTCTTGCTCAGACTGATAGCTTATCAGTATTTTTGCCCAAACTAACTTTAGAATGTTAAAATGTTTTTACTTTTTCGTAAAAAGTACTGTAATATTTGTCAATTTTGTGGTGGTTCTGTGAGTTTTGACACAGTCTTTTGGAACTCTTGAACCTGAGGTAAAAATTTGGGGGTAAGTTGATAACACATGATGGCTCTTTTTGTCATTTAAGGTATTATGCTGTGTTTAGAAGACTGTGCAAGGTGATGAAATAACATTTCTTCCAGTGAGACTTTTTAGAAGGAAACTGGAAGTTTGTCATTACCTGATATCACAGGAAGTTAACCACACACTGTAGTATGCTAGAAGGCATTGTCTGTCTAGTTTCTTATTCCTGTAGTAGCTCTACCAACTTCTGTGAAATTTCTTTGAGCAACTTTAGATTACTTGAAGCTATTTGTGGAAATACAGAAAAACTTTACTTTTAAACAGCATGTAGGGCACTTGGTGCTCTGTTGTAATGTGTTAAACTACTTTTCTCCTTCTCCCACATGTGAAGTCTATCTTGGCTAAGAAATCCAGTATTGTTTTGACTTGCCACAATGTCACTGAAGTATTTCTAACTGAGAATGCCTAAGGGGAAGTGACCTCAAGTGCCCTTTATCATACTGTTGAAACAATATGTTAAATGTCCACGGAGCCAGGAAAAGTGGTGATCTCTTTTCATGCCAAGGGGACACAAAGAAGGATAAGAAGAGCTTATCATTCATGACCTTGGGTAGACAGGCATTTAACAGAGATGGAAATGATTTCTTAAAAATTACTGTTTGTTCTAAAGAAAACCATTTGGAGATTGTTACTACAATTCTGCTAAGGCCTAAATTTAATCAAATAATGTAACTTTTGATTAAATAAAGATGCCGTATTCACAGAATCACAGAATAATTTAGTGTGGAGGGGACCTCAGTAGGTTTCTGCTCCAAACTACTGCCAAAAGCAGTATCAGTAATGAGGTTAGAGTGGGTATCGAAGCTGTATCCACTCAGGTCATGGAAACCTCCAAGGGTGGAGACAAGGCTTCCACTGCTGGGCTGTTGTCAGAATGACAAACTTTCTCCTTATGTCCCCTCAGAACCTCTTGTTTTTCAGCTTATGCCTGTTGTCTCATGTCCTGGAAATAGCCTTGCTTTGTTGTCTGAATAACCTCCTGTCAGTACTGGGTGCTGCCGTTAGGTTTCCCCAAAGTCTTCTCCAGGTGGAACAGGCACCTCTCCCCAGTCTGTCCTCCACAAGGTCTGTACTACAGTCCCTGACTATGTTGGTGGCCTTTGCTGTGAACTTGTTCCAGTTTGTCCATGTTTTTTTGTATTTGGGGTGGGATAGGGCCGGGCCTGGACACAGAATTTTAAATTAAAGTTTGAATGTTGGCAAAGTTCTGAAGAAAAGCCAGGACCGTAGGCAGTCAGAGACTTTACAATAGCCAGACTGGGAACATTTCCCTCTCCCAGTTTATGTATAAAAATAACCATAAGATGATGAGATACATTAGTTTTAAACCCTTGAAGGACATTGTGAACAGAAACAATCTGTTCAGTTCATGTAATTGTAGTGCTTCCCTTCTCTAATGAACTGATCAGTTTGAAATGTAAAATGTGTTTTAATAAATTTATTTGGTTATGTAGCATTTCTTTGGAAGTGTTGTGTTTAATAATGTCAAGTGTAGATTTTTTTCTTTAGTTTTGTGTGTGTTTTTGTTACATTTCAATTTTCTAAATGCAGTATGCCAGAAATAAGTTAAAAATTACTGTCTTGAAAACCGTAGCCAATATGCTTGTTAGCATAATGTAATTAATTAAAGCTCGAACTCTATCTAGAATACATTAAGTTCTATTGCTTCTTACATGAAAATGCAACATAATGTGTCTTGTTTAATTAACAAAAAAAATAGTACAAAGAACTGTTTCACTGCTTCAGTGATTAAATGTGCAGAACAGCAGCTTAAAAAATAAATGTTCAAAATGAGTGATTTATATTAAATGTTCTCTTCAATTTCAGTCATAACTTAAAGAAAGTATTTTAAATTAACTTGAATAAATTAATCTTTCTTGCCCTCAGATTGCTGAGGACTTAATTATACATAGTTTATATGCATGTGATACCTATATTTGGGGTTTTGGGTTCATTGGCTTGGGGGGTTTTTTAATTCCCTTTAGTTCTGAAGGGTTCATGGACTGTTAAGCCAAATGGAACTTTTGGAGTATTACAGGCTTTTCTTTTTGTCAAGTCATTAAACTTCAACCAGTTGAGACCGATGCATCTGTTTTGCAGGTATGTCTTCTAGAGCTAGTTACAAGGGTATGCCAATGGGATTTTTCTTTTTTCTTTTATCAAACTGGATTCTTGAGTGCCAGTTCACAAGTCAAGTTAGTTTTCCTATTTGGCTGTCTTAACAGTTGCTGTATAACCTCTTTGGTTACTAATGAAGTTCATTGCGAAATGTAAGTTTCTTCCCTTGAAGAACATAACTGTGTGATGAATCAGC
The DNA here is from genome assembly GCA_003697955.1 of Calidris pygmaea. NCBI lineage: Eukaryota > Metazoa > Chordata > Aves > Charadriiformes > Scolopacidae > Calidris > Calidris pygmaea. The sequence goes on along the minus strand of QJSC01004499.1, from coordinate 371,979 downwards.
ATGCCATTTTTTGCATCTTTTAATGATAAATAAATGTGTTTAATAAGAGCTTGTACTATTATTATTATTTATTCCTAAAATTCTTTTATTTTTTACTGAGATTTACCCTTGTACTTGAGAAGCTAATTATGTATGGAATGTTAGAACACTTGCCTTTTGTTTCCACTTCTTTTTGCCTTATTTTAAATATTATTTAGTATTATAAAATATTTATTTTTAGAATATTTTTAATATTTTTTGTATTTAAATATTATTCAAATATTATATAATATTAATTTTTTAAATTTCATGTTGCTCTCTCTATTATCAAACTAAGATAAGCTAAAATATTAGGCTACTTCCTTTATAATTTAAGATTAGTTCAAAAGGGGAAAGAAGACATTTTAAAAAGTCCCAACTTGTTAAGCAAAATATCTTTGTCTTAATTCTTTTTCTCTACTGGAGAAATATATCTGTTTGGTAGCAGTAAGCATGCATGTATTGCCTCTGTCGTGTTATTAGTTGAAACTGTCTTTGCTTATTTCTGGTTCAAAAGCAAATACAAATTCTCATCTAATAGTTAATTTGTTATAATCCATTACAATTTATTTAAACTTCTTGTCTATTGTTTGGTGCAGTATCTTTCTTATCTTGACATAATTTCCAGTTACTCACTGAGCCTTTAGAGAAAGCAACAAAGCAAACAAAACTGATGGAGATCCTTTTGTTGTCAGGGAAATAAGATGGGAAATCATCCTCCCTGATAACACATTAAGGAAAGGAAAGAGACTAAGGGAACAACAACAATATAAAAGCCTCCCTGGCAAAAATATACAAGATGCAGCAACAGAGTTAAATGGACTTTTAGACGCATTTGGTAAGCTTACATAGCAGACGGTAGAAAAAAGGTTTTTCAAGTGAACTTTCTAAGGTGAATGATATTGTACCACACTGTAACGTAACTATTTTGAACCTACAAACTGAAAAAGAGTCTCAGTCAAAGACACTGTGGGGAGAGCATAATATATCCTTACTGCTTCTGAATGGTTATGCTTCCTGTGCTGTAAGAAAAGGAATTTACTACTTCTCCCACAACAGTAAAAATATTGTTGCTTTCCTTCCTAACAATAGTGAAGCAGGAGGTAAGTTTACAAGCAGAACCAGGAAGTCAATATGATTCTGGAACTAAAATGGCTTAAAGTAAAGAGGGAGCAAGTATGTAAACAGCTTTGTCTCTTCATCCTTCCAGATGCCTCTGTGTTCTTTACCTTCTTAGCATTTTACTCTTCTTTTTCAGCACTTTTCTGTCATGTTCAACCACCTCTCTCCTACTGTAGCTTTGTTGCTTTCTTACATTCCTTCCTCCAGTCCCATTAACAAGAGCCATTAGCTGTGCTGTTGTTCTTAGAGTCAAGTAAGATCGCTTTTTGATCTTGACAGTAGTCAAGGTCTGACCTACTTGGAACCAAACTTCAGGGCCCAGGTCCAGCCAAGTATTTACTCCTTCAGTTTACATAGGTGAAACAACTTTTGGATCCATTGTCCTCAGATTTGCTAGAGCAAAGTCCCCGCAGTGCCTCTGGATGGCAAAATGGGGAGAAAATAAAATAACCAAAAAGCACATTATTTGAAAGAAATGTTAAGAGCAGAAACTATATGGCAAATATATTTGCAAGCTGGGCTAAACTATATTAAAATTGTCTGGGAGGTTGGAAAATTGATTTTTCAATTGGAAGAGAACTGTTGCTGGTTTTGAAGAGGAAATTAGTTTTGATTTGTTAGTGGAAGAAGCAAATTGCTTGTGTAAAACAGATTGTGAGAAGACTCAGTTCTGTTAGCCTCAGTGGGCAAGGGTGTGGTGTTGTGATTAGAATTTATTTTGAAGTGTGGGGAATGAGAAAAATCAATATTTGTCTGGAAGGAAAAGAGACTGACAGGTGGCTTGGCAGTAGGCTGGATGAGAGCTGATGTTTAGTCTGAAATACGGGGGTAATGAGGGGAAGTCAAAATGTGTTATGAATGAGGGGAAAAAAGAACCAGATGACAGATGGGTAGAAAGGTGCAAGCAGGTGTGGTTAGATGAATGGTTCTGTATGGGAAATGGAGACAGTGCAAGTCCTTGTATGTATTTTTTAGCCTTAACTGTTAATGTCCAGCAGTTATAGCTGTTGTAAAGTACTGTGTAATTCTAAATTTCTGTGAGGTTGATGTGTTGAGAAGTCCTTTCTTGCGCTAAGACTTTGGAAATTTAGTAACATCACTATGGGCAATTGATCTAGAAAAAGAGTCATGCTGGTAGGCTTTTGGGGCCTGAGTGTCTTGCTTACTTTTGATTCACCATGGTTGAGAGCCAGGCACTCTGGCTATATGTGAGCATTAAAGAATTCATGATTTGAACTAAAATTATCTCTAATATAAATTAGAATTTATTTCCCCAGCAAATGCTGAATCTAACATGCATACATGCACACATTCCTTACCTATTTTGCACCAATAGCTTTTTAGTTTTGTTACGGTGGAATGAGTAGAAATATGTATTTCAGTTTGTGGTCCTTATTTAGACTGTGTGGTGGAATAAAGTAGCAGTTTAGCAAGCCCTGTTGTTTTATCATGTCTCTGTTTTACTGTCACAGATGGTATAAGGATTAGTTTTGCAATTGTGATTTGTGATGTTTCCTTTCCTATTTGTTCCTACATACTTTTATTTCATTCTCTCTTGTCTGTGTAATGGGTGAGGTCCTTTTGATGGCATAATTAAAATATCAGATCATGGTACTAACAATGGGTAGTGATTGCTATATGAGTCTAGAACTGTTTAAGTTACTGAAACAATTTTATACACATAAATACAGAATTATACATGCAATATTCACAGTAAAATGTTACACCATTCTGATGGCTTTATGACAGGCAATCTTCAGTAGAGTACCATTGCATGCATAAATATACATTTATCACTATGTAAAATGAAAACATGTCTCTGTTTTGTGGAACATGGGAGTTAATCTAGGTCATGATTAGAAAATTTCACATGCTTTCAAAATGCAGTCTGAGCATTGCGAATGTATTATTACTAATGCTACTGTTTCTGCTAGTTTCAAAACATTTGAAAAGTATTCTTGGTGTTTGGTGAGTAGATCATCAAAATGCTACTGTTGGACTAGTTCACACACAGTCTGGCTTTAGCAAATCTCATTATATGATTACAGCCATACTTAAAGTGTTAAATGGTGTGTACAAGCAATGAAAGAAATGGCAGGTCAGCCGTGGATTACACAGACTGTATGTGGGAGTGTCAGTTTGTTAATTTGTCTTTTCAGTTTTGCCCTTGTAACCTGGAAATCCTGGTTGAGTAAAGAATGTCATGTTTACTGTCAAGGCTACTATGATAATTAGACTGTTTATAGCAAATGCATGATATCTAGATTCAATAACAGTAACGCATATTTTGACATCTACATCTGTTTCTTTCACACAAAAAGTAGAAGATAAAAAAAACTTCTGTGATTTTTTTAATTCACTAATAGTGCTTGAACTAATGAAAGTACACTGTAATTAAACTTGATCGTGGTTTGGTAGAAATGAAATATTTTGCATTGCAGGAGCAAGAAAAATTTGGCAACACTGCCCTTAGTATAAAAATGAGTTTCCTGGAACCTTTTTGTAGATATATTTCGATATATATTTTTAGGATTCATACAAATTTCTAAGTTAACTTGTTTCCCCACTAGAACTTAGTCTCTGAATGCAGCCTGTTTGCCAATAATCCCATCTTGTAGAATTCAGTGGTCATATAAAGAGCCTGATCAATAATTTATACTTTTAATATATTATTTCTAATTACTGACTTGACAGCCGTTACACAAGACGACATTGCAGATTATCAACTCCAAAAGCAACTTGTATGCTCTTGAGCGATAAGGAAACAAAATACTAGCGAGAGCTGGCTTTTTTGTCTCCTACAGAAAGGAAAAAAAACCCCAAACCTCTCAAAGGGGCAGAATGACTACCTGTGAGGAGTCCTGCTGCTAGGAAAGGAAGGAGAAAACGGGAAATGGAGACTGCCCAAAATAAATAAGGGAAAAAGGAATTTAAAGTGGGCAACTTTTACAAAATACAGAATAGAGCAGGGGTATATGTTAAAGTGGAAAGAACAGAAGAGGCTATGTTGGTTTCTTCCCCCTCTCCTCCATTTTCCCTCCTCTTTTTCCATTTGTCTTTTTTGGAGGGGGGGGAGGGTTGTGATGTATAAAAGAGAAGGGAAGAACATAAAACCAGAAGAAAAAGTTAAAGGGGATTTAGCTTCCGGCATAATTATAGTACTGCTGGACTGGAGGCTCAGCATGAGCAATATTTTGAGGCTTTGCAGACCCAGTATAAGCAATATATTTGCAGTTGTGTGGTAAAGGGAGAAATAGTCACTTGTCTGAATCGTGCTACCACATTGGAAAAGCCCATGAACTAAAGGGCCAGTAAAGGGGGTCCTCAGCAACTGAGCAAAGGGATTACAGAAAGGACCGGTTTGAGAGCAGCTGCAGGAAGAAAGTTGAACTATGTGTGAGACAACTTTGGATTTGTAAAAGAAAAGAGAAGTAATGACATTTCAGCTGTTTTGGCCATAGCGGCAAACTGCACTTGTTTCAGTGAGCATGTCCATTCACCAGGATCTGGGCATTGGCATATGAAGCCTTTGACTGTCTAGCTTTACCTCCCATATTAGTGATGTTGACTGAAGTTTCCCATTCAATATGTCAGTTACTCACAAACATGTAAAAGCAGAGTATAAAGGAGAACAGCGGCACAAGTGTTTATTGTTCTTGTTTGCTTATAGAGTAGAGTTGCTAATAAGGTGAGGTAGACATTGTAAGGCCAAAAGGTTTGGCAAGGCTGGGATGAGGGGGTGTGTGGAAGCTTGGCATCATTATAATCACCGTTTCCTGTTAAAAAGCCTGATAAACAAGAGGAATGAGGTCCTCAAGCAGAAAGTGCTGAAAAGAGAGGGATAAAAAAAGAGAAAGGGTTAAAACTTTTGAGTACTGACACTTTCTTTGGTGCTAGGGACTATCCAAGACAGGACGGGCCAGCGCTACTGCAGCTGTTCCCGAAGGGCTCAGTGAGATGAGGTTTTCAGTGCTGCAAGGATCCTCTGTTGATTGAGTCAAAGGCCAGCTGAATTAATTGGAATTGAGTAACGTAGATGGAGAAGGCTGGTAGGTTTGTATTCCTCACTGTTGTATTTCTAGTACTGGTGCTGCAGTGATAAGGGATGGGCATTAAGCTGACCAAATCCTTGTACCTAGATACACAGTATTGTTTTATAATATTTGAAGGAATTCAAAGAGATGCTGGTTTAGAGATACATATAGGTGGCTTTCATCAAAGCACTGATTCTGTTGTTTGATTGCATTCAGTATAAAATAAGGTCCATAAAATGTTAAGAACAGTCATGACTGCCTATATGTTTACAGCCCTTAAAGCAGAGAAATTTCAAGTGCCTTTGGAGAGGATCTGCAACTGGATCATTTTTTTTTGTTGCTGTATATTTAAAAATAATGAAACACCTCTAGTCAAAAGATGCAATATTATCACTAGAGACCTAGCTTCTGATATTTACCTGAAGTACCCAGCTCTTTTGGGACTCAAATTGAAAAATGTTTTAGATTAATATGCAAGAATCAAGTCAACAATCAAACATGTTAGACTCCATTTTCATTTCGAATTATGTGGACATGATGAACAAAAAAATTTGAGTAATCTGTTACTGGGCTAGTACCTGGTTTTATGTAGCAAGAGTTAATTTTTTAATTGAGGTGGATTTATGAAGTATTTCTGAGGTAATGAAAAGGTTATTATTCCAGATAGAAGACGGAACTTCTTGGAGGCAGACGCCAGTACACTTAGCACACACTGCACTTGATACTTAGAGAACATTTCTGTGTAACAGGTCCTACTGTTTATTATTAAAGCCTTGAAGTTCTTGGTACAAGTTCAACAAGCTTCCATGTCCCAGATCTTGTCTTGGAATATAAGTTAAGTGTTGAGAGGAGGTATGGGAAAACTTCAATACCCATTTCCACTTGACTTGAGCCTTCTAAAGGTAACAGAGGGCTATGGGTAGGAGGGCAGACAGTGGACAAGCGTGAAACAGGGTACAGTCCTTGCTTGTGTCTATTGGCAGACCAAATTGCAGAGATCGACAACTACTTTATTGTAGTTGCAAAGGGAAGAAGACCCTTTAATCTCCAAGCATCTTACAATTAGGAACATCTCTTTCTCACTAAAATGGTTCTTCTCTGAAATTACTTTCTTTTATTGTCAAATTTAGAGTGCTTACTTGCTGGCTGATGTAACCATTCCATGACCTGTCTTGGCAAAAAGAGTGTTTTTGAATCCTCTTCCGCCTTTATGTAGAATCCAGAAAGGTACTGTGCATCTTCAGGAATCAGTCTGTGTCTCTGTTAACCTTTTTTTTGACCTACAGATTGAATTCGCTGGTCGTTGACATTACATGGAGTAAAATACAAGTTTCTCTTGTGTAGACTAGCAAAGTGTATTGTAGAGTACTGTGAAACGTCTGGTCTGCACTGCTTGAAAAAAAATAATAATTAAGTCTTGTTAGCTCAAAGAAAGTTTAAAACTGAACCAGCTACTTTGTGTTTGTTTTTGTTGCATAGCAAAGTTCCTATGTAAGAGTAGAATTCTGGGTTACTGTTCCTTCTTTCTCATGCAAGTCTTGCAGTTTCACAGACTTTTGCGAGTCAGAAGCTGCTCGAGCAAGTTCAGCTGATGTGTCAAATATGTCCAACTTCAACAGTGCCAACAAGTGTTTATAAGTTATAGTTTTATTCTCTGATTTAGTCTTGAATTTTTGCAAATGCTAAGCATTTTAATATTTGCAATTTATTGCCTAGGTAGTCTTCAAATAAGAATAATCTTAAATGAAGGTCACTCCTGTAGGGACTATAAAAATGTATTTCTGTTTTGGATTTCAGCCAGGTGGTATGTAAAGGTAAAATTATCTCCACCCTTGATGACTAAGTCTCTTGATTTATATATATACATTTTTATATATAAAGTATATAAGTTAAATTGAATGTGCATAATGTTATGCATGTTTATGCATAAAGAAGACTTAATCTGATCCATATATATGGATGGTGCTTTCAAGATGGGTTTACTGCTGAATTGTCTTGAAAATCTGTATTGAATGCTCTCTCACTATTCCAGTAGTTATTATAACTACTACTTTTCAGGGCATAGTCCATTGTTTCCTAGGTGTAGCTTGTATTTTTTTGGGATATCTAACTTTGCATTTCCATTACTAAAATATATTTCTTTTGAAAGGGCAGTCATTTTGTCTGGTTGTGCTATTCCAGTTCAGAGCTCCTTAATACTAGATTGACATTGGCATTCTGGAATGAGTCCAGTGAAGGACCGCCAAAGATGAATAGGGATGGCGTACATGATATACAAGGGGCTGAGAGAACTGTGTGTTTCCGCTTGGAGAAGGCTGAGGAGATATGTTTGTTGTCTTCAGCTGCATGATGGGAAGCTATAAAGAATATGGAGCTGTTTTTTTTTTTTTCTTTGAAATGTACATGGTACTTTTAAAGGTACATGGTGTTTGGATGAGAGACAACAGACACAAGTGAAAATGGGAAGTTTTTCTTAGGTATTAAGGAAACTTTTTCATCACAAGGAAGGTCAAACACTGGACAAAGCTATTCAGAGGGGTTGTGAAATATCAGTCTTTGAAGATGGTAAAAACTTCAGTAGACTGGCTTTGAACCTGACATAGTTTGACCCTGCTTTGAGCAGAGGTATTGAACCAAATAACCACCATAGGTCCCTTCCAACTATATTAGCCTATGATTTCCTATTATTAGTTATAATTTATATCAGTCTTTGTCACTTTCACATGTAATAGTAGTGACTTTTGGTTGCTATATGAAAACAGCATATTGTCTCGTACCAAAGAAAATGTTTGCTTGAATTGCACCTGTGTATGAATAATCATAACCCCAGGTTAAACAGCCCTCACTTTGGTTCCATGTTGGTAGTTACTTTGAGACTCTAATTTGTATGTATAACAACCTCTCTAAAATATGTTTTTCATTTGTTTCTTGAAGTGGAACGTAATGGGATGCTAAGTCAAAATTGTTGCAAAAGCCTACTGAACCTGTACAGGTATTTTTGGTTAATTGAAGTGTCTTTCTGTGAAAAAAAATATATATACTCATGGCCTTTTTCCTGTATGGTATCTTCTATTTTCAATTTTTCCTTGAATCTCTTGAGAATGTAATTTTCCAGGCATTAACCAGCTTTTTCTTAACTGTGCTGGCTTTTCTGTAGTTTTAGAGGAACTTCAGTGTTTTTCATTAAGGATACAGTTCCATGTCAGTGTGTCAGTGTTAGACTGGAGCATGTTTCCAGACATTTCTCTGCACCTGTGCTAGCAATCCTGTATCTGTGGAGTGCAAAAATGTGGAGAGCTGTTCCTCTGAAAACTTTGAAATAGTCCTGACTGAGATTGGTTTACTGAATGTTGACACAGTACAAATTTCTCCAAAGAGAAATTAGGCTGCATTAACCTTTGTATTTGAGACTTTTTAGTACTAGAGTTAGTTAATGTTAAATAATCAAAGTAGTTTGGTGATGATTCAGTAGGAGTGTGGCTCTTTTTATAGGCATTCAGAATTAGTTGAGCTGCTTGTTCAACTCAAAGTGTAGCTCTCTTGTAGGTAAACTTGCAAGTAAATGCACTTGGTTCACTGGATTTTTATTTCTGTGGTATGTTTATACAATGGGTATCTCTCAAAGAAACGTGTATCTTCATTAAGACCTTTAAACTGGGAGAAAAAGCAGACAAGAATGAATCTTACTGCCATTTGTAATTTTGTTTATGTTGGTCTGTGATTAATGCTAGGTCTGTTCTGATAGGTCTGTAATGTGATATGGAAATCACGGATATCCAAAACCAACATACACAATTCTTTTAGTGATAAAGTCCTTGGATTCAAGTATACTTGTTTAGAATTAAAGTTTCTCTTCTTTCTCATGGGTTTTAAATGGTTAAATGGGTGTTTGTGTACTGAAAAGCTGGCATGTAGAATAGTTAATTGGAACACATCCTGCAGTATTTACCTGAGCATGTAAGGTAAGGTTCTTGTGGACTTCATAAATTACATGTTGATTTCCGATGTGTGCAAAAGTTTGCAGTTGCAGTAATAGTGACACTTGACTCTCCTCCTTCCACGGCTTTGCCAACAGCTCACTTATTTCAGTACTGTAAATTGTGTTGATGATTTCAAGAATGCCACTTTATATAAGAACTTTTTCAGAACTCCAGCTCTTGATAACTGTCTGCATTCTTCTCAGATGATATTCAAAACCTGCCTGGACACCTTCCTGTGCTACCTGCTCTGGGTGGACCTGCTTTGGCAGGGAGCATGGACTAGATGATCTCCAGATGTCCCTTCCAACCACGTATCGTTCTGTGATTCTGTGTTAGCTAGATGCCTACCATTTGTGTATGAGGATTGAATGAGTGTGTTTGTGTGGGTTCAGTTTTGTTGTGGTCTGCCAATTCATGTGTGTACCACATATGCATACCTAGTATCCTTATCTTAAATTATTAATTAAATACTGCCTCGACTGCTGTTCCAGATAATCTGTGCTGACTTGTTCCCTGTTTGAGATGCAGGCTTTCCAGTTCATGCAGCTCTCTCTACTGGTCAACCAGTATAATCAGATATGTGTTAATAAAAGCTCAGTCAGAATTTTTCCTTCAGTATATGCCTGTCTTTTCTTACTTAAGGATCAGGAGGTGTCACTGGAGTTGCCTTTCTCTTCAAGTCCTTTCAAGATAACTGAATACTTAAATTGTGTAATTCTACCTCACCCTATGTTGTGTTCCAGTGTGAGTCATAGTCCTTGCCAAATAGATTTGCAGTCCTGCCTAATCTTGCTGCCATGTTCTGTGTCTTCTCTTGAGGGTGAAATGGACTGCTTGCTGTTTTTTCCTTTCTTGCCCTGTTTACCCAGTTATTTTAGTATGAAGTTATTCCTTTATAATGGCTTGTCTTTCTTATGTGATGCAAGGACTGCTTATGGTAGGTGTTTTCTTTGTGACCGAAAATACCTGCCAGATGTGCTGCTTTGAGTTTGATTTCATGACTTGGAAGTTGACTTGTTGAGTGGCTGATAATGATTCTGTGTCTTCTAAGTTAGCTAAGTTACTATGATTCTCATTCCCTTTTGGGTCACAGAAAAAGCAGATTGCCTAGTCTGAATGATAAGAGGAAAAAATTGTAGAAAGTGACAGGAAAAGATGGAAAGAGGAAACACTAGAAAAGAAAGAGGAAATTAGGAATGATGTGGGATCTTAAGGTTAATCATTTGGGAAAAAAAAAAGTATCTCTAACTTAGTGCTAGGATTGAATATCTTCTGATCTGATGATTTTCGTGTTTGAAGGCCAGAGGGATTTTCAGAACTGTCAGACATGCCTAACACCCATCTAAATCAATTAATCATTTGGGTGATTTTTGTATTCTAATTCAGCTAACTTGCACCCTTGTAAACCTCTGAAAACATGGCAGAAGTTGGCCAGAACATTACAGAGCCCAAATCTGTGTCATACAATTGAGAAGAGAGGTGAATATCCATCTGGAATACTAATCTAGTGGATAGAATCGCCTGTCTGCATATTGCTACAAAGCATGCTACTGGGATTTTTTTGTTCCCACCAACCTACCCTAGTGATGATTTCAATACTAAGTCATCTTTATCCTGAGTCTAATAATAATTTTGGGTGAGAAATGAAAACTGAATTAATCTCATAGTGGTGACAGAGGCCTTGAGTCTTGCAGGTATAAAAGAACTATAATATTCACTATGTTTTTCTTTTTTTTGCTAAAAGATAACTGTAATACCATGTATGATTCTTAAGAATCTGTTCCCTTTTTAAAGTTAGATTATCAAAATCAGTTCAGTCCCATTCCATGTACTTCATTGTGCATGTTTTGTATATTTTAGTTTAGTTTTGTTTGAATTTTAAGCTTAGTTTGCCAAATGCTGTAATTCTTCTGTATCAGAAAATTGGATTAAAAAGTTGAATCTACTTTTCAAATTAGAAATATCCAAATAGGAGTGCATTAACTCATATTTTTCCCTGTCTTCATTCTTTGTAAGCAGGAAAACAGATATGTTTTGGAAACTTGGTAGTGCTCAGATATGTATTGCTGGTCTCAAAAGGCCAGTCATAATCATCTGCCTTAGAACTGAATGTTTCATGCAGTTGAAACTGTTTTGTTTCAACTGCATGAAAGGAAAAAAAAAAAAAAAAAGAAAAAGAAGAGCATGGTTGGTAGGAAACAGATATTTCAAGGTGTTGTAGAAGTAAATGTGGCAATTCATATGTGTTTAGAACAAAAATAAGTGTTTGTCATCTTAAATGTTCACATAAAAATGTTCAGTTCATCTTGGTGTTAGTATTTATCACTTCAGCAGGAAAGCATCATTGTAAAGTCAAATAATTAAAGAGAATGGATTGATTTATATGTGATGGAGAAAACAGTAACTCTCATGCAGTTGTATCTGTCCTACAAGACTTCCCTAAGCCTATTACATAGCTTCAGTTGTGCAGTATTTTCCTAGGTATAATCAATGTTTGTTCAACTTCTCAAAAGTTCTAAACTTGACTGAGGACTCTGCATAGGCAATATACAAATGCAGAAACGAAAAGTTGGCCTAGACTCTACACAAAGACAGTATACAGCAAATATAGCCTGATAAGTGGGAAGGACAAGGGGTCAATAATGGTCAAGTTGACAGGAAGCACTTCAACATCTTAGTCTTTCTTTTACTTTTTTGGGGCGTAGGGGTCAGAATCTTAATATGGAAACAATGCAAATGCATCGCAGGTATGACGGATGTTTCATGGAGATTGCCTCTAGGCAAGAGAAGCAGTATGGAAGAGTTCGAACAGTAGTTGGGACAAGGAGAGTGGGTTTTTCCATTGGGCTGGTGGGGAATGAATGGGAAACAGAAACTGCCTGTGAAGATGAAATAATAGAACAAGAGGAAAGAATGATCAAGGTCAGAAAATTAAATGAAAGTAGTGGAAATAAAGGGATCAAAGGACGGGATCGGACAGACATATCAATTTGTGACATCTTCAATTAAAGGAAAAGTAATGGAAGGAAAAACACAGTGAGAACAGTACAGAGACAACACCACTTAGCAGAAGTGGGAAGAAACTGGGACAGGAAGAACCTGAGGCAGGAGAATGGAGTCTAAAGTGCAAGTTAGGTGGCATGGGAGTCAGTTATGCTGGAGAGAACATCCTTTTTCTAGTAAAATTGCAATGTTAGAGAAGAATCATATGTACTGGAAGTTCAGGCTCATCAGTTGCAAGGTGATTCTCAGCTTGAGTGGAAACAAGCTCTTGGAGATGCTGAAGTGGGGTGAAATAAAGATGGAGTGAGAGCAGATGTGAGGATGGGCAGAAAAGAGGTGACAGAAACAAAGGGGTGGGCGGAGAGATTCAATAGTCATGGGAGTATACTGAGAAAAGAACAGAAAGGGAATCAAATGAGAGGTGGCCAGTGCTGATGAAGGAAGGTTGTGGATGGGTGACAGGTAGAACTGTGGGGCTGAAAATTGTAGAGGAGAGGTGAATTATCAGAGAGCAGAATGTTGTTTGATGGACGTCCTTTGGGAGTATTAATACGTTCTTTGGCTCAGTGGGAGATGAGACAAAGACAGGAATGCAACAAAAGCTAGCGAAGGGTCAGAAGTTGAAGTTTTCTGAGCTGTGAGGAGAGCTAGAGAGGCCTGTTTGTTTCGGGATGAGGGCATTACGATAAGGAATTGAAATCAGTGGAAGCTGAGGAGGAGGAAGGATGTGTATTATGACAGGTCCTAAGAGTAGGGCATAGGGCATTGTACAGAAACATAAAAATCTCTTCTGTCTATTGTAATGAGCCCAACAATGTTGATTTGGTTTATTTGTTTTAAGTTAGAAGTGATTGTATTAACAATTTTGCATAAACATTGAATTGGGAACATTCAGATATTCACTGTAGTCATGGTGTGATTAGGCAGTCCAAATTAATTTAATCCATCATCTGGCAATGTGAAATGCATTAACTTATTTGACTTTGTTTCAAAAATACGGTGAAGGTTTTTTTTTTTTCTTCTTTTAAAAGATTTTGTATGTTAGAACCAGATGACTGCCAGTCAGTCACTTTTCACTTAGAACTGACTTAAGAAAATGAAATATGGTAGTGGCTTTCCTCCCTTGTACACTACGCCAACTCTTTTTTTTTTTTTTCTTTTTTTCTTTTTCCTGCCAATATCTATCTTCTGCCAAGCAGTTAAAGCTCTTTACTTGTTACACATTGCTGGTCTTGAACAGTGCCAAAACACTGCTGTAGGCTTTTGGCAGTGACATGCGAATTATATTGCTGGGAAAAGGATTAAAGATACAAGGTAATATGGGGAAAGAATAATGACTGAACTGCTCAAATAAAACACGTTTGATGTAGAAAGTCTGACTGTTCTAAAATTGGGAAAGAAGGAGAGGAGTAGAATTTGAGAAGGCAATCCCTGCAAATGATTAAATACCGTTTTTTTTTAATCACAGGTAAGAGATTTTTTGAAGACAGAGGAATACAAGGAAGTCTTGAATGTGATATTAACAAGGACTACAATAGTTGCACTGTAAAGAGCCTGTGATCAATGAACAAGTACTTGTTTCTGCCTCTTTTTAGGTGTTGTTTCTAATGAACACAAAGGTGATTTTGTATTCATCCTGCTTAAGATGTTTGTGATAATCAAATCAGTGTGAAACTACACTGGGGGAGGCTTATCCTATTCCTAAGCTTTTTCCTGGGCATGCTTTCTTGGCCACTGTTAGAAGAACAGCGGGATGTGACTTTGGTCTGATCCTGTATGCCTGTTCTGAAGCAAATGAACAAACAAATGGCTTCAAAAAAAACTGTACTGGGAGAGAATTAACTCTCAAAATCACGTTCTCATGTTGTAGTTTAGGTGCAGAATTAAGTACAAATAACAGAATTGTTCTGTGCTTTCTGTTTGAAACGGAAAACTAGTCTGAAATCACACAATGTGCTAAACATTTGAGGCTGGCTGAGGAAGGACCTCTACCTTTTGGTCTTATGGGTCACTCTGAAACATGCTTACTGGATCTCTGCCAGTAAGAAAAAGGCGTGATTAGAGTGGAATGCTCAGAAAAGCAAAAAATGACTAAGTGTATGGAGTATGCTTTGTGTACGTTACACCTCAAAACTGCTATAAATGTATGTTCATAAAGAAATAGAAGAACCTTAGTTGCTATGGCTAAATTCTCTACAGATGTTTAAAAACAGGGGCTGGATTTACAGATGTTCAGAATGGTTGTTATATAGCAGTTTGAGGAAAAGGAGAAATGAATGCTTCATATAGCTCAAAGAAAGGGAAGTGATAGGCTAATGAAGAACTGTTTCGTAACTAGTGAGTGTGAAGAATTGAGCCTTTCCTTCGTTGTTCATCAGATATCATGAAGTGTAGGTATTCTAGAAATATTTACTTCAGGAGAGAAAGCACTGCTGATTATGAGGATCAAGAGACATTAAAGACAGGACAATGGGGCTCATATGGAAGGAAGCAAATATTTAAGAGTTCAGCTTTTGAATCAAGAAACATATATGTTCTGAGTGTTCAATGAAAAACATTGAAAGGAACATGCTTAGGCAATGGCTGTAGTGCAGAATGCATGCAACAAGATAGCTTTTTGATCATGTCTGTCCAAAATATATAGCCCATGTTTGTTATCTTTGTTGGTAAGTTCACATACTTGAAAATTACATAGTCATAAGCACTGATTAATTTCTCTCATACTGTCTATGCTAGTAGAGACTATCAGTCTATTAGAGGTTTTGTTAAAAGCAACATCCAGAGAAGTAATAAGTAGTAATAATTAATTATGAACTCATTAGGCATCATTCTGCTAGTTCATCTTCCTCTACAGTTGACAGCTGAATCTGGGCAGTAGTGAGTAAGAAATTCATGTCACATACTGGTGATGGAAGGGAAATTAAATTCTTCAAACTCATCACACCGGTAGTCTAGGGAAACTGTTAATAATCACAAAATTATTTGTGATGGATTGTCTCCTGCTGTGATACCTACTGATCCTAAAAACTACATACTATTAATTAAAAAAACCCCCACACTAGTCTTGCAATTTAGGCAAAGGCTTGACGTAAAAAGGCAGTTACCATCTTTATTTTTAGTTCTTTCCAAAGACTAAAAGGAGGTTGTAGAGAGGTGGGTGTTGGGCTCTTCTCCCAAAGGAGTAAAGACAGGACCAGAGGAAATGGTCTGAAGTTGTGGCAGGAGAGGTATAGATTAAGTATTAGGAAGAATTACTTCACTGAGAGGGTGGTCAGGCACTGGAACAGCCTGCCCAGGGAGGTGGTGGAGTCACCATCCCTGGAGGTATTTAAGAAATGTGTAGACGTGGCTCTTCAGGGCATGCTCTAGTGACCAAAATTATTGGTTTGTGGGTGGGTGTGATGTGGTAGGGTGTTGTGTTTTTTGTTTTATTGTTGGTGTGTTTAGTTTTTTTTTGTTTAAGGTTGGACTTGATGATCTCAGAGGTCCATTCCAACCATGGTGATTCTGTGATTCTGTAAAAAACTACTTGAAGGCAGGTACCTATCTCTAATTTTCCATAAATGTATCATAATATATTATGGTAATGGTATGTAAAGCAGCTGAGGGAAGCAAATGTACCAGAAGTTCATTTAATTAACTTTGACAGCTGCTTCAGTGAATAGGTAAAACATAATACACCATCCATGTGGGAGGGTTTGCTCTGTTGGGTATCATACAACCCATCTCAAACCTAAATGAATGGGGCGGCTGGGGAGTCAGGCAGAAAGACCAGTGTTAACTTAACATCGACAGGTAATTGTTCTGCCCTTGCTTTTAGTCCTTCCGAACATCCAGGTTTCTTTCTCCTCACTCTGTGAGGACCTCTTGGACCTCTTGAACTTCTGTACAGTGGGAAAGCATTCAGACTCACATCACAAAAACAGGGTGTATTTAGCTGGGGGCGGGGGGGGGGCGCGGGCGGGGCGGGGAAGCCCTGTGGCAAGAAAGCAGGAAATGACAAGCTGCTTCAAAAGCTGTCTGGGAGCTGATTGTCCATCAAGACCACCAGCGAATAGGGCACTGAAACTCATAGTACTGATTGCATGTCTGGCTAGGGAAGAAATTGGCTGATGTTGATGTATTTCATACACCTTTTCCAAGATTTATGTAGAATCACTAGAATAGTTGGCACACCTTACTGAAGCCTGTTGGTATTGAGATTGGGTGTTTTAAAAGCTCTGTGGAAAACTAGGTAATTTCTTGTGTTCAGGAAGAAGAAAAACTGATTTATCTGAGCAGACGTTTGCATAGACTACCCAAGAAAATCTTGAACAGCTATGAAATCTACAGATTGAGCTGGCGGGCTATGCGGAACCATTTCTTCAGTTCTGTCCTGTATGCACTTGGGAGACAGCCAGATGCTTATAATCACTTGTAGATTGGCTCACTGTATCTCCAAACAATGAGAAGGTTCAAACGATGATTGGACATCTGTGTTAACTTGGTCTTGCTCAAGTGCTGTACTGAAAGACTCCTTAAGCCTTCTTTTTTTTTTCTCCCATGAATCACCACCAGTGTTTGGGTTTGGGTTTTTTTTTTCCCTCTAAAGAACTTTTCTCCCATTTGTTCTTTTTGTCTGTTTAAAATATGATCCTATAGCTTTCATTTGTTCTGCCTTCATAAGAAAAGAGATTGGCAAATGTCAGCAACAGGAAGGTGGCACTTGTAATTTTAGTGCTTGAAGGCATTAGCTGCCTTTGAGGTATCTCCCAAATGACTGAAATCCTTGGCTTAGAGATCCTAATCACCACCTCCTGAGGCTCAGCAGTGTGACTGAATCCTCCTCCATCAACTTCCTCCAGCACTCTAAGGGAATAAGTAAATGTTTGGAGTGTGATGGAAGAACCAAAGAAATATGTGAATAGGATTAAAATAATTGTTTCTCCTTCCCTTCAGAAATGAGAGGGGGTAAAAAACCCACCCAACCACCTGTGGTATATTTTTACCAGCAGCTATTCCTGCTTCTTATTTCTGCTTACCTGTAGCTATGATTTGGACACCATGAGAATGGAAAATGAATGAATTTTTTATCCTGTGGTATGGGATGTGATACTTAGCATATGCTCTCAGCATCTGATTTGGTAGTCTGGAGATAAAAAAGACATTGAGGTGCTGGAGCGGGTCCAGAGAAGGGCAACAAAGATGATGAGGGGTCTGGAGCACAAGTCTTATGAGGAGAGGCTGAGGGAGCTGGGGTTATTCAGCCCGGAGAAGAGGAGGCTGAGGGGAGACCTTATTGCTCTCTACAACTACCTGAAAGGAGGGTGTAGAGAGGTGGGGGTCGGTCTCTTCTCTCAAGTCACAGGTGACAGGATGAGAGGAAATGGCCTTAAGTTACGCCAGGGGAGGTTCAGGCTGGATATTAGGAAAAATTTTTTCACTGAAAGGGTTATCAGGCATTGGAACAGGCTGCCCAGGGAGGTGGTTGAGGCACCATCCCTGGAGGTGTTCAAAAGACAGGTTGATGTAGTGCTGGGAGGTATGGTTTAGTGATGGTGATGCTCCTTGTTTGTTGTGTGGGTGTCTATTTTTGTCAGTTAGGTTGATGGTTGGACAAGATGATCTTTAAGGTCCCTTCCAACCTAGAAGATTCTGTGATTCTGTGAGATACTGGGAAGACTCATGGAACCTAAAGGAACTGGGAAAGGAGAGTCCTTGGTGGGGAGTCGCATATAATTGGTTTACTTGTGTGCGTTTGGGATCTGATTAGAAAAGATGGTATTTGCCAGAGATGAGAGGGGAATGAAAGAGTCCTCTGTACTCTCTCTTACAAGGCAAGAATGTAGAGGTGCAGAAGATAAAGTAGGACAAATAGGTACTGTTTTCCTGATTTCTGTCCCGTGTATGACTCAGTGTGCTATCTTCAACTTCCACTTGAACAGAGGCTCCTGCTTTTACTTCACTCCTTTCCTATTGTGGAGTATCTCATCCCTCTGGTGACTGTCACTGCCTCCCAGCAAATCATCATTGTGACAAGGTATTTTCTTCTCAGGAGTAGCATAGACTTCTTTCCAAGTTTTCGTTTGTGTTCAGTTATATTTCCAAAGGTTAAAATGAAACAGAATGCTTTGGCAGAAGTTGATTGTGGCAGGATGCCTTCATTTCCTTCCTCTTTTTGGATTTTTCTAGGAATCAAATGGAGTTCAGACTTCTGTTCATGTTCAGTAGTTGCTCTGTATTTTCCTGTACCTATTGAGATCAAGCAGGTTCCAAACAGCTAGGTTTTTTGATTGCCTATGCACAATCCCTTATTTCACCTTGTGTGTACTGAGGTTATGCCTGCCCAGCAATCCACTAACTTCTAATTAGTTTTAAACAATTTTACTTACTCTTTAATTAAACAAGGTGGAGTAAATGCTAGGTAACTGAGATTATTTCAGTTAAAATTCGAACCTGCTTCCATACCCAGTTGTGGGTGGGAGGTGAGAGAGGAGAATTTCTCTCTATTAGAGGAGCTTGATGGGGAGGAGGAATGGGGGTAGGGAAAGAGGAAAAGCAGCTGTCTTTTGAGACATTTGGGCTCGGTGTTGGCATATGAATCTGTGCTGTGACCTAATAATGCATTCCAGACTTAAGGACTATTCAAGCAACATCCAGGTTTTAAAGTAAGATGTTCTCAAATCTTTGCAGAAGATACCCCATTCTGCTCTGTCAGTTTCTGATATCTGTCATCCTGTCCTCTTTTCTCTCTTGACTTTTTTTTTTTTTTTTCCCTATGGTTTTACTTTTTTTTCATGTTGCCCACTGGTTTTTCTTCTGTCAGAGACAGAACACATAAAATGGGCTGAAGTCTTCAGGTGTGACTCAGTTGCTGTGCATACATTACTTAGCAGGACATAGTCTGAGAGAGGGGTATTTCACTTTAGGAAGTTTCCACATCAAATGACATGGAATCCTTCACCAGAAGATCAATCCTTCCATTAACACTGGCTTGCTGTCAACAAAAGCAAGTGGCTGGTAAGAGGAGGCGCAAAGGAAGACTCCGTTATGCTCTACCACTTCTTACATTATTTTGGGTTTAAGGGGTCTCCTTTAAAGGGGTCATCCTTTATTGATTATGGGAGTCATCAAACTACCTTAACTTACTTTCTCAAAAAGAAACGAATATACTACATCTTGCAATTCTGACTATCTATCTGAAGTGACTGACAGGATCTGTCCCAGCTTATATTATCTTTACGTGTGGTCATTGTGATGTATGCTGCTTATGCCAGTAGGTTGATGATGTTGAGTGTTAAATGGTGCTATTGTCTATGAACAGTTTTCAGGGGAGCAGGAGGTGAAGCAACTGCTAAATGAGAATAATTTCTCTTCTTTTAGAACCCATCAGTCCTGAGCCCATTTCTGTGAACTTGCTTTATTTACTGCTTAGAATAATGCCGAGGCATTAAGTCCACATAGTTGGACTGGATCAGTACCACAGAGCCACTAAGAATCGTGTTTCTATTGAAGGCATGGAGGGTGTCTTGGTCACCTGTGAAGTACTGAACAGTACACCCACAGGCTTTGATAGAGATACTCACAGTAGTATCATGTTTGTTACTTTTGTTTGTTACTCTAAAGAGTAACTGAGAATGGAAATCTTAAACAGTTTGCAGAATCTTTGCGTTGTGTTATTTTGAGACATTAAATAGATAGCATCCATGTTTTTCCCTCTTAATGCCTTTTTTTGCCTTAGTATGTTTTGGTTTTTTCTTGCACATGCCCTTTGTATTGAATTCTGTGTGTTCAGGAGAGTTTCTTTTTCTTTCCCAGTCTGAGGTTTCGTCTGTATACTAAAACTGAAAAATGAAACTGAGACACTGTGTATGGGGAGGGTTATGGTAAGGGCTGAATGTTGAAGCAGTTTGGGAGAGTTCAACAGTACTTCCTTTATGGTGTTACTTAATTTTTCAACAATTTACCTTCCTTGAAAGTAATTATGAGGTAGTTCTTTCTTTACAATGAAATTTGTTCTAGTAATTATTTTGTGAAACAAAGAGTTGTGTTTGTAGTTGATCTACCTGTGGCTCTCAGCTTGAGCTTAGGCAAATAGTTGAGACCCTCGTACTTACGTTACATCTGGAAAATAAGAAAGGTGGCGATGTTTTATGTAAAGCACCCTAGTACTGAAGGGCAATGCAAAGTGAAAATACGATGATTACTATGCACAGTTATAGAGTTGTGCAAATAGGTAAAGATTGCCTAGAACAGTAGAAATAATCTGATGGCACTGAGGCTAAGTTTGTCACTGACAGAAACATGCTCTGTTTTCTACAGCAACGCTGCATTGTGGGGTTTTGTTCTTAATTAAATTTGATATTGAAGAATGCTATCAGTGATCTAAAAAATTAAGGCCATGTTATTTGGGTGGGTTTTTTTACATTTCTTTTTGTTTGTATGCCAGTCAGAGGGATGTAACTGCACTGTGACCTTATTTGCTTTACCAAAATGGAACTCAATTCAGTTATTATTTGATGAATTGGCAGACAAATATCATAATGTTTAGTTTGGATCTATGTGTGGGTGGACTGTTTCTTGCATGTTCTAGTGGTCAAAGTCCTTACTATGTACCAATTAAGAAAAAAAAATCTATTTAAAAGATCGTTTACTGGTAGGTGAGCAGATGCAGTGAATGCTTAAGGGCAGGAGGTGGTAGAGGGATATCCATTTATAGATACTGGAATGCTTACTCAGAAGTGGTCCATTCAGATATTTTTAATTCCTATTTAGGATTTTTAATTGGATTTAGTATACTAATTGGAATATACATTTAACAAATCCAGTAACTAATAACATTTTTAGTAATTTGTTGTTTGTTGGGGTGTGTCTTAGGAGCTCAAAGCATGCATAAAGAGAGAAGAGACAATGGGGTGTTTTAAAATTCTAGCTGATTTCAGTGGGTCTCAGCCATTTGTCTTATACCTGGGAATGTACGCACAAAAACTCTTGGAGTGATCAGTTGGAGTGTAGCTTGCAAGTTACAAAAAAAACCTTGGCTGTAGTATACTTTCACTTGTATTTTAGACTTTGATCCAGCTTATCCAATTAAAAATAATTTTATTCAGTGAAGTAAAGTCTCAAAGAGTCTGCAATATCTGTAACAGGCATTTTGGGGGGGCTAGCTGGGTTTTTCATTGCATCACAGTCGTAACTTCTTTTTGTCATCTTGTTAGGCACATGTGAAGTTGTGTGGAACACTAAATCTTTTTCTGTTTTGCCTTGGGAAGCAGTTCTAAAGGTCCATGAAAGTCTACTCCTTTGCAGCAGATTGTTCCAAATCCTGACAGAGAGCTCTGAAATTCTTAGTTTGGCAAAGCCGAGGTGAATCTGCAAATAAGTATGTATAATATACTGAAAAGTTCTGTAGAAAACTGAGGTGGTTTGTAAGTTTGAGATTTAGGAAAAAGCCCATCTTGTTCTGTTATTTAGAGAATAAGAGTATCCTAAATTTTGAACAAATCACCTTACGTAGACTTGAATTTTCCCTCCAAAAGTGGAAGGGAAAATACCGCCTTTAGGCAGGATTGAAGCAGTATCATTTCTGACTTGGAGTGGGGTCTGGCAGGAAGAACTGATGTGCCTTGGATGAGTTACTGAGTGGATACATCCTCAGAACTTTCCATCCTCAGAACTTTCTTTAGAGTAGTGGAAACTCAACTGAAATTGAAATGTTGATGAAAGCCCTAGACTTAAGGGCTCAGAAGCAAAGCTTGTGTTGGAATTTGACTTATGTAACGAGAAACTTGAGTGGTTTAAGTTTCTTCTACTTCTCTGTTGTCAGATAGGCTTTTAGGAATAGTTGAATAATTGTTCAGTGGGAATTTTATAATGTAACTTTTTTGTAAATAACTTATCAGTTCTAAAATACTGTCATGCTATAAGTTTTTCATCTTTATTTTATAATGGCTTCTCATAAAGGAGTTGATAAAGGCACAATCTACAGAAGCACATTTTGAAATCCAGAAAAGAACACTCTATCTTCTTATCTGATCTTCTGTATATCATAGACCAGTTACATTTTGGCTTTCCTCCTCCACCAAGTTCAGTAACATGGGTTTATCTTAAGCCTATTTCACAACATGCATCTTCGCTTGATGTTTTAAAACCAAGAAATACAAAATTTACTGCTTTCTTGACTGTTTGTTCCAATAGTATCGTATTCTTGTTTCTGATAGGAAAAAAAGTTGTATTTCAAATAGGTATTTATTCTACAGCCACTGTTTTTCCATTGGGGTTTTGGGGGGTTTTGGCAGGGGTTTTTTTGTGTGTTGTGTTTTTTTTTTTTTTTTTGAAATTCCATGTCAGGTGGTCTGCTGGAGCTTTTTGACCTGTTGGGGCACAATTCACATGCTCTTGTTTTCTGAATTTCCTTATGCTTTTTCAGGATATAACACTAAGAATAATGAAAAAAGTTTTGTGTCATGCGTACTTAAGAACTAGGGGAAATATGCAATATGAATAGAGGGAGTTCTTTCTAAGTGTATCTTAATGAAGAGTAGTTACTTTCTCATTACAAGTACAACATACAATTACGTAATCAAAACAGCATTCTGTAAGTACTGGATACACATGATGATAATTTTACTGTTTTGGAGGGGGAGCACCAGTCTCTCTCTTTTTTTTCTTTTTTTCTTTTTTTTTCTTAAATGGACAAGAGAACACAGAATATTTGAAATGATACATTGTGAAGACATGGTTGTCTCAACTAAATATTCCTTTTTCCCTGTCATTTTCATTAGAGTTTTGCAGAATCACCGCTAATGGTACATTTTATGACGAACCTTTGTTTACTTTCAGAGTGCTGGGTTTTTTGGCTTCAATTTTTTTCTGACAATCTGTGTTTATAGAGATAACGTGATCTTGGCAAGGCATGTAGTGCTGTATCTTTGCAAAAGCTGGCTGGTGTTTCAGATAGGGAACAAGTGGAAAGCTCTCAAGCCATTGATGATTAAGGAAGCATTAAGTAAACTATCAAGCAAGTACATTTTCCTGAATTATGAAGATAAAATGTCAACATTGCTATAATAAATTATTCAACAATATGAAGCATTAAAATAGTGTTTAAAAAAAGAATGTATTCCTTTATTTGAAATATTTCAACCCTTCTATAAAAGAATGAGAGAAACTGCAATATTTATATATATATATATTTTGTAGTTGAACTCTAAATTGTTATTTGATAGGCTTGTGAATGTATTTATATAGCTTTGCTTCTTAAAGTATTAGTATTAAACTTCCATTTACAGAATCACTTGATTTCAAATATTTCTGTGGCACTGTCTCACAAGATTGTTGCTTGGATGTCTTGGAGGGTCTTTTTCGTGCTCTGTTGCATTGCACTATGTCACCAAGCCCTGATTCTGTAAGGATTTATAAATGCATTTAGTTTGTGCACAATGCCCATTTGCTGCTTTGTTGAATCTGTTGATATAAGTTGGGGTGCAAGGAGGGAGGTGTTGTGGGTTTTCTTTTCGGCTTTTTTGTTGTTTTCCTTAAGGTAGATTTTCTTACTAGCTGGTTTACAACTTCAGACTCTCATCTTGCCTAGGTTTTTAGCTGCTCCTGCAGTACCACAAAAAACTTTATTTATATAGATTGCATTGTATGAAATTGAATTACCTTTGTTTGTATTAAATGTAAAGTTAAACACTTCTAAATAATGTTAGTGTTCCAGGTTTCTGTAATTGATGTGTCATCGTAAAGAGCTAGCTTTGTTTCTTCTACAAAACTTTAAGTACATTTCCAAAGGTGATGGGGGTGGGGGAACCAACAGCAAAAACCCCTAGAAACCTCTGCACCTTGAGGAGGGAATTCATACATGAAGTTTGCATCAGGTGTGGCCTATTGATACACAATTTCGAAGTGGAAGTTGAAAAAGCAGGGTTGGCTGAAGATGAAAAAAGTCATTCTGGACAGTCCAAAGGAGGCATTGGCATGTGTTGCTCTTGGCTGTTCAGTAGAGATTGCTGATTCACTCTGACTTAAATGTTATCCTGTTTACATGCTGACAGTTATTTCTGCATAGGGCTAATTTGTTGAAGCACAAGTTTTCAGATTCTCTTCAGATAGTCTGAAAGCTGGGATAGAAGTAAGGGGTTAACTTCATTCATCCAGATGTTTTCACATTTTTTATGCCTCTGTCTCAGATTTACAAGTCTTTCCCTCCCCCACATTTTTCACTGAAAAATGTTACAGGAAACAAGGTCATGTGTGTTTTATCATGTAGCACATTATGCAATGTTCTTGTCTAAGACCACTTTACCCTTTGCTGTTGTCAGGTGGTGAAAACAGGGACAGGAAAGAAACCAGAAAACCCACAGAAGTGGGTACAGCAGTGGAGACATCTTAGAATATTGTGAAGAACATAGTGGATGTGTTTTTGGTTTATCTTTTGTGGGCAGAAAACGTGGCTGGGATTGTGATTATGTTCTCCGTAGTACTTTACCCTGTATGGTAAAGTGTAAAACTGTACTTCTAAACTCTAAAGGTAGAGATTTAGAAGTTTGGCAGAGAAGAGTAGTCTCAGTCATTATACTCTAGTTGTTGCAACTGGACACACCTTTTCATCTAGAACAATATAGCAAAAAAGGCATAGCAATACCACTCTGTGCAATTATTTGTCAGTATACGTGAGGTGACGGCAAATTACCTTAATCTGTCTTTGAGGTTTGAGTTTTCTGTTAAGCTATTCTGATACTTGGCCACTAATCGGGATCTTTCTATACTTAATTCTTTTTTCCCCCCCCTTTTTTTTTTTTTTTATGCAGCTAAATATAAGCTGTGTTGGAAAAGAATAAGGTAAAAAATAGAAGTAAGAGGCTTAACCCACAGAGGGGAAAGAAGGTTTTCAAATGTTGTTTTGACATTTTTGTCTCTACTTTTGCTTTTCCGCCTTCTGTGTACCTCCTGCCTGCTTATTGGGGACTAACAGTGTCACTGCCCTTCCCCCCTGCCATATAATCTTCTGCTCTTGTTTCACAGGAAGAAAATTCTAGCTCTTCACCCCTCTTGAGTTTCTGCATACAATGTAAACACATATGACAGTTACTGTAGAGGCAGTAGTTTTACTAACCTCTGAGGAGGGAAGTCGCCTGACTGGGGAAGTGAGATAACAGAAAAGGGAGAAGACAGAATTCAGAAGGAAAGTCCAAAAGGCTTTAACTTTTTAAAATTCAAGACTTGGGAAGAGGTCCTTGAGCAACTGCAAACTGGGCAATTTATCCTAATAGTCACTTACCAGCAACTGGAGAGAGTTATGACTCGTTTTCCTCACAGAAATGTTTCCTGTGAGAAGCTCTTTTATCTTCTGTGAAGGAAGAGAACCTTGTTTTTTTTCTACCAGGATGTAACTCCACTGGATGAAACTGTTGCGCTGTTATTTGCTTAGAAGATAAGTTTCTTTAGGAGATCCAGAGCACTCCCATGGTTGGAGAGGATAAAGAACTTTGTCAAAGGTCTGACGCCCTTCAGAATTACCAGCCTACGGCAAGTGGTGGGTCTTGGCTCTTCTCTTTCTTCCACAGTTAAACTGTTGAGAGCAGACTGTTACCTGATAAATCCCTGCCTACCAGAGGAAAAAGAACAGATCTTTGGAGGCTGAGAGAAGAGAAACAGTTTTGAGAGCTTTTTTCTGTCTTGTGCCACTCTTCTGCCCTCTCAGACTGCAACATGAAATGCGTGTGACTTCTGATAGCTTAATGCAGCCTGCTTGGTTCTTGATGGCATCTGCTAAACTGGCATCTGTTTGCAACTGTTGATCTATTCTTTGGCCACACAGTACTGTAGCAACAACTATTGGTTTTCTGTTTTGACAAATCCCTCTTCAGTTATGACACTGGGAATTGCATTTGGAAAAGGATAGCTAGCTTTCTTCAAAAGTGTCTTCCAGCATCACCTCCCCACTGTCTCAATCTTGCAGTGTTTAAGAAAGCCAAGCGATTTGACAGACTGTTTTGTTACTGTTGTGCTTTTTGCTTTTGTTTGTGCTTTCAGTATTTATTTTAACTTCTGAGTGTAGCTATAACTGGCATATGTATTATCTAGAGGTTGTTGCAGGGGTTTTCCCCTAGACGATGTTTTCAACGAGGATGCCTTTTAATAGAAAAATACTTTTTTTCTGTTTTAATAGTGAGTTGGAATATTTCCACTTTGAGAAATGATTTTTTTTAAAGCTTTTTTTAATTGTCTCCTAATTTCTTGATAATTCGCTGGTAATTGTTTTTACGTAGAAGCCAGTGCTTTGATTGTTTAATGTAGGATAGTGGTTCTCCATTTATCATAACCAAAAGCCACCAGGCGAAATGAGGCTGGTAACAAGCAGTCTTCAGAAACATTTCTTACTTGGAGTTAATTTTCTCTGTGCACACAGGAACACTGGCAATTCCTTTTTGAAATAAATCAAAGAATAAAATAAGGAAGACCTGTGCTTTACTAATTAACCCTTCTTTCATGGTCTGAGCTATTAAATAGAATTCAGTTTTCAGCACAGTTTACGAAACAAAGCCCAGTATGATGTGGCATACTTGTGAAAATATCACTTAGTCCTAATTTTGCTGTTGTCATCTTTTATTGCATCACTTTAGAAGAATTTGAGAGATGTGTAAAGGAATCATGGGAAATGGGTGACATTTTTCACATACTTCATGCAAAAGGTCTTTCTGACCTGTTGTGGTTACTCTTCTTCTGTCCTCTGTGCACATAAAGCTTTGCAGATAATGATGGCTCTGAATGGACTAAGGATCCTCAGATGCCACTGTCTCAGGAGGTAATCTTTGCCAAAACAATTGGGCAACAATTTGAATTGCTTGGAAATTTTCTGATGAAATAGTCTTTTGCTGAAATTTATCAGCATGGTGAAATTGAAATGTTTAACAGATACAGACCGACTTTTGCCAAAGTTCTGATTGAGCCAAAGCAGATCTGTTGCTTGTGGGCAGGTCTTTGATTTGATTGCTTTTCTGGTAACTCACCTACTTGACAGGTTACCGTGATGCTGAGGCTTCTAGGATGTATTGTTCATTCTGCTTTTCTGACAGCACCCCCAGGTTGTTTTCTTCATGGGATAAGTTAGAGCAAGGACTTCATTCTGCTGTGAAGAACTTAAAAATCATGTGGGGTTTTTTGTTTTTGTTTTATTCCTAATCAGAATGAAAAGGTATTTAATCCTCATACTAACAGCTGCTATCCACTTAGTCCCTGTGTGTCATGCAAGCGGATCAGGCCAGGATCATTACTCTTTCCTTGTGCAAAAGTTCATGGACTCTTGCTGAATTGCTGATACAGGCAGTGGTTTGCCAAGTGAAAACTGTAAGCAAATGTTATCTTTACTTCTCTGCTTTTTTTAGCATATGTTTTTTCATTGATATGTTAATCTACTATCTTCCTTCTTTATCTGCTTGCTATCATGTCCATTCAAATTTTGATGTTTTAAAAATTCTGGTGTGATATTAACGTACATCTGATAAAACAGGGAAAGTCCTTGGGAGTCACTTAACTTTTTCCAGTTATTTCTTGTGTCAGTGGCTTTACCTTGTGGTAGGGCAACTTCTAGATGCACCAATAGGCAGAGAGGCATGTTAGAGAAACACCATGAAATTTAAAGACATACTCTCTCTCTACAAAAAAATCTTTAAACATGATTTAAGACAATGTTTTATGAAAGTTAATTTTAAAATAAGAACAAATGTTACCTTGGAAAAGACAACAGAGTTTTTTTTTAATGCAGAAGATGATGCATTTAAAGCACAAATTAGCTGTATGTTAGTGTATGGCATCTGTTGTCTAAGCAATGGAAAAAGTTCTCAGATTTTCCAGATTGCGTAGTGTTTTTACAGGTATTGTTGAGTGCTTTGATAAAGTTAGTCAGAATAATATTTTCTTTTGAATGTGTGTTGGAAAGATGTGAATCTATTGCGGTGATTATTTTTTTGTGAAATACTAGCTGATGTAGTGTGTTCCGACTGAATGAAGACTTCAGAAACTCTTGTTTGTCCATTAAGAAGCAGTGGCATTTCTGCACATGCTAATGTTTTAAAAATACACTACTTTATTGCCTGTCAAAGTAGTGTATGCCTTTGGTCATTTGAATTTAGTATACTTTTGTGTTTAAAAAAACCCATCGAAACAAACCTGCATACACAAAGCAAGTCAGACCAGATATGTAAGGAATTTTGCATGTTATATGCAGAATATGAATACTGTTATCTTTAAGATTAAACTCACAGCATTAATAGGCCATGCTGAGTGTATGTTACAGGAGAGTTTAGTTGTGCTCCATTTGTCTGTGAAGGCTATAATTAAATATTAAGTATGCATATTAAATGTAAACCAAACAAACTAACCAAAACAATTACAACTGGGAAATGACTGGCCTTTCATCTTGGTCTAATCTTAGTTTTAGAGGTTAAAAAAATATATTTTTTAGGTCTTGTAATGAGACACGTAGTACTATTTAGAACTTTGTGATGTTCTCCTGTTACTGCTTACTAACGTAAGACCTGTTAGCACTGTTTTGGGAGACTTTTCTAGTCTCTTACCTACACTCTTAACCACCTACCTGCTGTCACTTGGGAAGGCTTTCGTGATTGAAGTTTACAAAATTAATTCAAATTCCTTGAAATAAGGATGTGTGTATAAGCAGATGGAAAGTGTGCACATTTTTGTCATCTTCAATTTACACAAGATAACATAGTCTACTGGCAATAAACATGTTGAGTTGTTGGGAGACAATCTATGTCTTCAAGGCCTTACTTGTCAATAGAAAATGCCAGAAACGTAAGCTGGTGTAGACTTGAACAAATTGGAGGGGAAGAGGAAATGGGGGGGCTAGGTTGCTGGCAAGATGGTGCCCTGTCAGATTGGTACAGCCAGGAATGTAGGTAACATTCTTTGCAGCTTTGCTGCTGAAAGAACAAGTTGTGTCAGATGAGACTTACTCAGCTTGAAAGTATGTAAACTGAATAGTTTTATAAGGTCTTGATGCAGCTTCTATAAATAGGTATGTCTGTAAATGTGTGCAGAATAAAAAAAGTTGTTGAGACTTAAAAAAAAAGTTACTATAACCATCATGAGCTTGTTCAGCTTGGAGTTTTTCATCTTCAAATTTCCTCCAGAGTTATGAGCTGCTCTTTCATAAGCAAGCAATCATTTTTCTGTTTCTCATGTGAAGAAGGATAGACTTGATACTAGGCTGCTTTATCCTATTTTTCAGCTTGAAAAGCAAGCTGCAGTGTCCCTGAGCTTATTCAAACTGTTGCAACCCTTATTCCACTGGGCTCTGCTAGGCAGTGAGTAGAAGTGGCTTGAGTTTTACCTTAACATGGTTTGTCCTATCAGTTTGTCAGCAGCTGTCTCATATAGCTAATGATGTTATGCAATTGGTCTGGAGTTTATGGGAAAATGACATAATTAACTACAGTCAGGTAAATCTTCATGCAGTTTTGCTCAAAGTCAAGAGCCTGACTGGAAATAATGAATGCAAGGCAGTTCTGAGCAAGGAACAGTACTTTTAAAAGTGAAAACAATTTAGAATACTGAGCAATGCCCCTCGATCTGAAACCTGCATGATGAGGTGGTGGTTCTGTGCTTTAGCTGAAGCTGTTCGCCTTAGATCGTTGTGCATGGAATGTGTGCTCAATAAGTCAGTGATAGACTTCTCTGTCCCAACAACCCCCCCTTTTCCCCTCCAGCACTTTAATACAGGTCTGGAAAACTTGCATTGACTGAACCGGACTTTGGATCAGATCTTAATTGGCTGGCTAGACAGTGTTTGAAGGAGAATCCCTGGAGGTGCATACAAAATATACAGCTGTCCAAACAAGGCAAAACTGCTTATCTCTAAAGCCAGTATTGCAAGGGGAGAAACGCTAATCGTTGCCATAACAGTCTGACTTCTGTGGGGAGAGAAGCTGAATTTACTGCCTGTTGAGATGGTTTCCTTTTTCTTGGGATATTATGATACACTCAGTAGACACAGCACATGGTGCTGAGGAAATTGTTTATTTCCTTCTCTCCTCTCCTGTCCAGGGAGATTTCTGTCTGAAGAGTCACCAGATATAAAACCTGCAGAATTCTCCCATTCTGAATTCTATCCCTTTTGAACTTCATTTTATTTTTTTCCCCTCTGTTCAGTTTTAAAATTCATTTTTGCTTCTCTGTCAGGCCCTTTCCTATGTTAGGAGGGTCAAAACAGGGAATTTATCATTTTCTCGCTGGTACAGGAAGCTGCTGTTATGCTTAAGTGCTTTCAAATTGTGTTTCTTGCAACCACAGAAGTGTTGTGTAAAGAGAGCAAGGGTGGGTGTGCCCTTGTCCTTCCTGCTACAAGACACTTGGTTTTAACTTCCACATGAATTGAAATGACTGGCTGTTTCAAGCAGAATTAATTGTTCTGGCTAAACGGAGTGTTACTAGATGAAGTAATCCTACCATGTCTCTTCTTGTAATTACTTTTCCTTTTTCATTTCTCTTTTCTTCTTGTAATGCCATCATCAGTTTTCTTAAACTGATGCTGTATTCACAGAAAAGAAAAACATGGTAAGTGCAAAAAAAAAATAAATTGGTAATTATGTTTCAAGTCAGCTGTCTGTTTCATATGCCGGTTTCTTGCTAGAACTAAAGAGCGGTTTCAGTACCAAAAATGTGTTTTAAAAATGCCTTTTGAAAAACTTTGTATCAAAAAAACGTAAATTTAAAACGTTCTTGGCAATGATGGCAGGAATTTGGGTAAATGAGGTAGGAACGGATCACTCTCTGTACCTAAATGGGGATTTGAATTCTTAAATAATGATGCATTATGTATTGTTCACAGCCATTAACTTTTTTTAATACTAAGTATGTTTTCATTGCAGATACATTATGTTCCACCACTGCTTGTGTGCCTGCTTTGTCTGACCTCCTGTGGATACCAGCATCAAGTGGGTGACTTGTAACGTGCTTATTTAAAGGGCTTCATCAATCTCATGTTTCATACAGACGTTTATCAAGTGATAAAAGGTAATTAACAGTCAGGGATTAATCTGTGATGAGAAAATGCTCTGATTTTTGAACCTCCAAAGTTGTATCTTTGAAGTGATATGGCTTAAGAACCTAGGCCTGGGGATTACCCTAGAAACCCACAAAGAAAAGAAAAGAAAGGAAAAGAAAACAGGAAAAAAAAAAAAGACATAAATGGAAAGTGGGAAAGGATTGTTTTCAAGAGAGTTTAGATTTCACAAAACTGATAGAGCCCATAGTTCAAATTGACCATAAGAAGAAAAAAATGTTGTTCTGAATGGGGTTGTGAATGCTGTATATTATTAAATCATTAGGATTTTTTTATGTCCTCCATATTTTAATGAAATTTCTTGCATAAGTGGTGGTTTTCAATCCCATTAATTAGTTTCTTCCTGATTGACTTAAAAAGAACCATATGAATCAATGCAGCCCACTGTGGCTGGTAAAATTAATCCCCATTTAGGTGCATTGGAGGTACAGACAGCAACAGAGAATTGCATTAAACATGTTCCACTATAGATGCTGGTGATTGTGGTTAGAGCAATATGGGGAATGATTAGTCTCATCCTTTAGAAGCTGTGATTTGAAATATTATCCAGATTAGGAACACTAAAATAATCCTATTGGATCAAATCCTCTGTTCATCAGTACCAGAATCGGCTCTTCTATAGTTAGTAGCTTTGATCTCCAAATCAAGATGCTTATATTCCATCCAGATTTTGTTATACATTCTTGATTATGTGGGTAAATGGACAGGCTGTGTTTCATTTTCACTGAGTCTTGGTTGTGTCAGACATCCCATTTCAGTTGTGTGTGAACCTGGTACATAGCTCCTTTTTGGCAAATACCTCTGTGGTACTGTGAGTAATTTACCTACAGAAGTCCCATTCTTAGTATATTAAACCCTTTTATACAACTATGGGAATTCTTGGAATTCTTTACACAGACATTTACATTCTTTACACAAACACAGAAATTCTTTTTAAGATGGTATGATAATAAATCTATTCTGTATACTAGAGAAAATTATACTCAAATATATTTTGCTAAAAGGTTGATCGAAGTCTCCAAGTATGTTTAGTCTCAAGTGGCTTAGCTTTTACAGTGGTCAGAAGACTAGACCATATCTTAAATATTCTGGCTGAACAGCGATTAAATTTTTTTTTTGCCATGTTTAAAGTTTCTGTTGTGCTGATGCAATGGTCTCTGAAGGGAGCAAAGATGGGAAAGCTAAGTGTGTCAAATTGGATATTTGTCTGGTAAGAAATGCAGGTGAAAGCAACTTAGGTGAATGATGAGCCCTTTCACACCACCAGTGAGCGGTGACAGTGTGTTTCAGTTACTGCACATGTGAAGCTCTCTCCATAGAACTGATTTAATTGGATATATAGGACAAAAGCCAAGAAAATGTGTTTTCTGTTTTTTAGTGAATAAACAGATTTCGGGATATTTCTTGCTTTCACCTGTCAGTTTCATCAGCGCTTAGATGTAAAAGACAAACTTGGAAATTATTCAAATTGAAGTACTGACAATTATACAAAAAGTATCTCTGGAGATTTTTCACAACATTGCATGGAACTTTTGAAATTAGTGCAACAAAAAGAGTACGGTAGTATATTCTGCTACAGTATTTATTTTTCTTTTTTTACTGCGCTTTATTGATATTTCATATGCTAAGGTATGATTAAGCAGTGTTCCCTTCTAGGTTTATGGAATTTTTTAATACAGAAACAAGGAGGGAACAATGAGGGTTGGTTTGGGGTTTTTTTGAATGGCAAATGTGTTTGTAAATGCACACACTTTATGAAGATGAGCTAGGCACAAGCATGTCTGTTTAGTTCACTTCTGAAATTGGCCAGGTTTTCAATTGGTTTTGTAAACAATATTTCCATTCAGTGTTGGGTAGACATAATAATAAGTGACCAAGATGAAAATATCTGTCAGTTCAGGTGAAGGTTTGTATTCAACAGAGGGTTAATATTAGAATATTTTCAAAAAATTACTATGGTAATTAAAGAAGGCTTCCTCTAGAGATTAAAGCTGTGAAGTTTTGTATAAGTGGGCGGTACAGCACAAACATTACATCTTATATATTGTTGACATGGGTAGTGAGAAATCTTTTAAATTTTGTGGTTTTGGTAATGTGGTGGTTCTTTTCTTCTAAGAAACACAAATTCCATGATGGGTTAAGAGAAATGCATTTTTTCCTTAATTGAACACTTATTTACCTGTGTGCTGCCTTTGCAGCTGAAAGCACAAATCTTCTCATTTAAAGAAGGTGAGAGGTGGCTGGCTCTATGAATGAGGCGCAGGGAATCTATATGCCCCCCTACATGAGGGCCCCAAGAACTGTAGTGAGTGACACCTGTGCCTAGAATTTCAGTGTTATATGTCTGTGGTACACTGGGTCTTTGTGTTGCTTAGTTTGGGAAATAAAGTGATGCACTTTTCTTTAGGTGATGCTGTCCATTTTTTTTTCCCTTTTCCCCAGAATTACCACCATGGTAGCATAGTTTTGTCCTCCAGTATGTGTAATTCAATATTCTCATCTATCACATAGCTCATGAAGTTAATGTTTTCCTCCTTTAAGGTGTTTAGCCTTTTTTTTTTTCCTCTTGACTTAACTGTTGCAATCTAATTCTGCAGCACAAGTCATCTTTAGCCCACATAAATGTACAGTCATATGCTCACCATTTCCTCAGTAATTGTAGATAGGAGCAGAAAATTAATTAAAAAAATTGTTCCAAACAGCTCTTTTATGATAAAGCAACATAGTTCACTATAAACAGAAGCTGTAGAAAATGGCACATTAAGAATGTAACACCCATCTGCCTATGCAAAACAATAAACATATTTTTAAGTTAAACAGTAACATTTTCATGTTCAATATCTTTAATAACTGTTCAGTATCTTCATCAATGACATACAGTGTAATTGAACACAGCCTCAGCAAGTTTGGCAATGACACCAAGCTGAGCAGCGCAGCTCGTACGCCGGAGGGAAGGGATGCCATCCAGAGGGACCTTGACAAGCTTGAGAGGTGGGCCTGTGTGAACCTCGTGAAGTTCAACATGGCCAAGTGCAAGGTCCTGGGTTGGGCAGTCCCCAGTATCGGTACAGGACTGGGGGATGAATGGATTGAGAGCAGCACCGCAGAAGGACTTGGGGTGATATTGGTAGATGAAAAATGAGACAGGAGCTGGCAATGTACCCTTGCAGCCCAGAAACCCAGTTGTATTGTATAAAAAGAAGTGTGGCCAGTAGGTCAAGTGATGTGGTTCTGCTCCTCTGCTCTGATCTCAGGACCTCACTTGGAATCCTGCATCCAGCTCTAGGGTCCCTAGGACGAGGAGGACATGGACCAGTGAGACTGAGGCCAGAGGAGGGCCACAAAAATGATCAGAATTCCAGATGGCAGTTATTTGGAATCAGTTTTATTAAAAGCAAGTCTTACAGACTGTGGTCAAAATTTTTATCATAAGCATAGATTATACTGACTAAAATTATGAAGGACTCACAGAAGAGCAAAGACATTCTTCAACTGGCTTTTGGAATGTGCTGCTGATCTCTTTATTTTTAAACTTTGGGATTTTTTTTTGCACTGTCAAATATAACTGTGGTTACATATTGAGTTATTAATCTCTTTTCTTTGATTACATCTATCAGAGAGGATCTTTAGCTGGAGTTCCTTATGAAGAGAATTAAATGATGAGTCTGAAAGGAGGAGGTCTTGGTCGTCCTCCCATTTGTAGATACAAAACAAGTGTGCTTACTTAGAGTCTTACCTCCATTACCACTTTTTGTTTTAAGTGTCTGCTTAAGACTAAAACTTAGCTGAAAGGTTCTATTCCTACCCTTCTCTTCACCAGTGCCAGTTCGTGACCTAGCTAGCTGGTTTGTCTTGTAAGTTCTCAGTGCAGTATTTGTGTTTGAAGTGGGAATATAATGAATTGCACAAGTATCATTACAGGGATTATTTTGGCTTTCAGGTTTAACTAGGATGTTTCAATTGGAGAGCTGAGCACACACTGTTTAAAATTCAGTGAGAAGTAATAAATCCTCTGGTTGGACTCCCATTTAATACCTCTGTTTTTCCTATCATAGTGTCTGTTATTTTTCATGATGTAGTGATGTAGTAAATCAAGGAGAAATGCAACTTCTAGTAAACCTTCTAAGCCATTCTCTTGCCCTTAGCTGTTAATGTTTTTCATGTATCAGAGTGGTACTGTCATTAAATAGGAGTATTACAAGCAAAACCAAATACAGTTAGTCAAGAAGTGCTCCTTACGTTTCTTTTAGGCAAATGCTCTGAACAGAACCGAAACGAACAATGGCCTGTCTTACAATGACAAATATGGAAGGTACAGCAACTTCTACAGTTCACCAAAATGGTGACATCCATGGGAATACCAGTGCACCCAAGCAGACAGAACCATTGCTTCAGGTGTACCTTTATCATTCTCCTGGGAAGACAGGTGGAGATTACCTTCAATTTCCAGCTGGAGAGTATGTTGCAGAAGAGATATGCGCTGTTGCCTGTAAAGCCTGTGGTAAGTATATACATAATGGTTTTCCTAATGAAGGAGCAAAATTCAGCTTAATGCAAGAAAGTTTTTAATAATCCAGAGATCATCAAAATGGTGGTGTTTTAACTGAAATGCTAATCTCTCTGGTCTTTCAGAAGTAATCAGTATCAGAAGTAATTGGCACCAGGCTGCAAAACTGTTCCTGCTGGAATGGTTGTGAAAGTGACATTGTAATTGGGTGACTGCCACTTTTTTTTTTTTTTTTTTTTTTTTTAGACTATACTATCCTTTACCTGGAAGTCTTCTTTCATTGAGTTGAGATATAGTTTTGATAACTAAATCACAGCAGAAGCTGGAGATAACTTGAATTACTTTCTGTTGCAACCTTGCAAAATAGATTGATCCTGGAAGTTATGCATGTATTGTGTATTATACCTCCTTAATCACTTTGCAGATAGAAACTGTTCTATTAGATACAACATTACTGCTTCTGCATGTGTGTGGTTAATGTTTTTTGTAATTGTTTAGGAAATAAATTGAGTAAATGACAGGGTAGTATATTTGAAATAAATGAAACGTTTGTATCTTAAGAATGCCTTTGAATTGTTTAGGTTACTTTTACCTAGAATTTAACGTGAATAGATGTTGAGACCCGCAGTGAAATAATTCAAGCATGTATTTTGTGCATGCATCTTTCATTGCAAAATTACATTGAATTTGTGAATAAAAAATTCATTTCAATAAACTTTGTATATTAAAGTGACTGTTTTTTTTGTTACTCATGCACATGTGCACACACACACATGTACACAGAGTCTCTCCATATTTCTTTTGGGCTGTCAAGACTAGGTCTTTGGTTTAGCTTTCCAAGTGCTGCATTTCAGGTGCAAATGAATTTAAAAGAAGGGCTTTTAATTCCAAACCTTTCTTTTCTAGCGGATAACAATTATGAAGCTGCTGACTCTGACTCTCCAAACTCTCTGCTGACTCTCCAAACATCTTATATTTTTGTGATTTTTTTTTTGTCTCCTGATTCCTGTACTGTTTCTAAATATGGTTTTCATGACTTTACTTTTGGGAGAGATCTGTCAGTGTTTCCTGTGCTGTTGAATGTCTTGTACTGACTGAGTTGCATGCTGTGCATTGGTAATTTGCTTGTATATGCTAGTTTCACAAAGATTCTTCTGGGTTTAAGTCCAGTTGTTCCTTGGAATTCTTTAGGTGTGGCAGTCTAAGATCCAAGTTTGTAGAGTTGTTCTTCATGTAATATAGAGCTTTAGGCAGACAAGCACGTATAATTAGTTCAGCAGAACCACTGCCCAGGACTCCTTCTGGGATACCATGAAGAAGTAGTATGGTATTCAGAGGTTCACGAAGTTTTAGCTGTGTGAGATTTTGCTGCTCTAATGACCTTGTAGGTCTGAGTTTGACAGATGGACCTGGGAGCATTCCCAAGTTAAGTTATCTTTTTGGTGGTGACTCAAATCAAGAGCTTCCAGCTGTCTTCCACTATGTCCCCAAGCTTCTGTAGTCTCATTCCTCCAGTTGAAGAAAAGAGGATGTTGTCTTCCTCCTTTCGAAAATATGCCCATACTCATTTCTGTAATAAGGACAGATTTCTTAGCACTGCAGCCCATGTTTTTTGGACCTCATTTTGCCCCTTTTAGTTTGTCAGCTTTGTTCAGACCCCCAGGTACAGCATCTAGAAGTGTATAAGGCTAATGGGGGGAGGGAGAGTTTCTTCACTTTCTGACTGTTAAAGTGATACTAAATTTTTACTTTTTTTTTTTTTAATGGAAATAAGTACTGTTCTAGTCACTAGGGTATTGCTGAGGGAGTGAAATAGTGAATAGTTTTACTAGATAGTGACGGAAAAAATGCTTCATTGTTTAACTTGGATATTCATTTACCGACTTGCCAGAATATTAAACTGGTAAGGGCTTGTATCCATCAAATTCAGTATGTTCAAAATAACATGGTCTTTGAATCATCAACCATGACATCAGGTGCCTTTTTTCCTTTGCTTCCTATCTGATCTAAGTTGTTATTTTTTTTTGTGATAGGGGAATTACAAGTCATCTGAACACAAATTTTTCAGTTACTTTTCTAATGAAAATGCAGTTAAAGCTCACCTTGCAGAAAGTCCAACCTAGTCTAAATTCACTGTAACAATAACTACCTTGGTAGTTTGATTAGCTGTTTCTACTGTTATTGCTGGTCTGCTCACTTTTTTTTCTTACATTTTCTGTGGTTAGAATTTTCCTTGCTTCAGTAATCAGCTGTTTGTTCAAGTTATGTTCTTCTTTCCCCATAACTGATCCTAGGGAGATATTTATGTGCAATAATCAAATTATCCCTACGTCTTCCTTTTGATAAAACTTAAATTGATTTATTTGTTCAGCTTGAATGTCATAAATGTTTTAATTTTTTGCTGTCTGCACTATCTCCAGTTTCCCAGGAAAATGTGCAGACCAGGCCATGTATCATCTATCTTCTCACTCACATCACAAACATACAAACCCCAATTCTTGCTAATCCACAAATCCAATTCCCCTTGTCATCATTTGAAAACTTCATACTCTATTGCCTGTTTTGTCAGACCTCACCAGTCCTGCTCAAGGCTTCTGTCCCTTCTCAAGGCTTCTAGGTTTTTGGGGTACCAGTTTCTGTTTTGCTGGTATGGGCTAGTACCTGCCTTCTAGATTTGTCTTTTTATACTTGACTGTTTTTAATATAATTCTGTATGAATAGTACTCCTTATCAAGTTTTTTTGTATTTTTCTATTGTTTCAGTATTCTTCACCAGAGTTTCTTAAGTATATCAGTAATTATTTATACTTGTATAAATAAAATGTTTTGTCATGTTGAGCCTTTATCCTTGTAAACGTGAAGTAGACAAAGTCTTCTGAAGAGTGGTTTCTGCCTGGCAGCTACTATGGCAGTATTATACAACCATTTTCTCAAAGGAATTTATAACTTCATTTCTTTCTAAATTGGTGGAAAATACTGAAATAGCTGCAGGGTTTTTTTCTCTTTCATAACATTTATTAGTGCCTAAATCATGAGGTACCACTTCTTACTATTTTCTGTTTATTCTAGGAGGTTTTGCAGTTGTACAGCAGAACATGTAGATCTGCAAAGCCTATAAAGTCAAATAATGTTTATGTTGGCAAGACTCGTCTTTTGGGAGTTAGCTGTGATTCAGAATACTTTATAAAGAAGAGAATGGTTCAGGTAGTAGGCGTGTCTGAAATGTAACAAACATAGTAATTGTTAATGAACTTTTTCTGTGATCTGAGCAATTGTTAGATCTCTTGGTAGC
Source organism: Calidris pygmaea (assembly GCA_003697955.1). Taxonomy (NCBI): domain Eukaryota; kingdom Metazoa; phylum Chordata; class Aves; order Charadriiformes; family Scolopacidae; genus Calidris; species Calidris pygmaea. The sequence continues at coordinate 332,958 of QJSC01004499.1, read as the reverse complement.
AAAGCTGGTTACATCAATGTATGGCGGTTATTGGTAGTAAGCAGGACTTACGGATCTAGGCAAACATCAGCCTTCACAGAGACAGCTTTATTATGTACCTCTTACATGGTTCAAAGCGTTGAAAGTTTTCCAGTCCATGCTGACTTGACTTTAGATCTGTTGCATATAGAGTGTATTTGCTATATAAATATTATTGTTTGTAAATATTTTTCTGTAGTTGTATGCCAGTTTGAGGCATGCATGCAGAGGCTAAGCCTTTCCTTATTTTAAAACAACTTTCCATTTTTTGAAAAATATAATAAATTTATTTATTTATAGGAGTCTTTTTGTAGGTTCATATTTTTATATGGAAAACTATCTGAATATGGAACTAAAAATCACATTTTCTAGCCAGAAATGCAAGAATAAGTGAAATGTCTTGAAGTTAGGTTTAAATTGACCAGTCAGTGTCATAGTTCAGCTCTTGTATGTTAACTACTATTTAATTGCCATGTAAAAAAATTACAAAACAAAGGAATTTTTTGCTCTCCACCAAAGATAGAAAGTGGTATTAGAGGAACTAACTGATGGTGGAAATGAAATACAATGGAGAAATTGTCCTGGAGGTTACAGAATCATTGTGTTAGGTATATCTTCAAATTCAGTATCAGAGACTTGTTTTCCCAAATCATCGTCTTAAACTCCCTCATTTTCTCCACTCTTTCAAATCTTAAATGAAATTTCTCTTTTAAGCTGTTTTTAATGTGTTCACAGTCAGTAAATAACAATAACATTAACTGAATTTTGTTGTGGTGTAGACCGATCAGATACAGACTACTGGGAAGATTTGAATTTGAATCTTGGATGCATTTATTTATATACAGGTGTACTGTATTCGTATAAATATGCTATACCAAAAAATTTGCAATAAGATACTGCCCAGTCTCTTGTAAGTTGATTTAAGGGTTTTTGTGATGGGTTAAAGTAATTTTAAAAAAAGCAACACCACCCAACAACAAACAAACAAAAACCCAAACAACTGTGGACACACACACTGTAAACTTACCAGAATAGTACATTATTATGTACTAGTATAATAATATTATTATAATAATTATTATAATTATATAGTAGTATTATGGGAAAATAACTTTATATTTTTAAACTATCGATTTGTTGATTTATTTCCATCAGCTGAATAATATGAGCAAAAAATATATGTATCACTTGTATGTATAATCCAAATCATTACTGAATTGAAGTTNATACTTAACTAAGTAGCAGAGTATGCAGAACTAGTGACTTGAAATGTAACCAGAACATGAAAAAAATCACTGAAAAATGTTTTGGCAAACTCAACTAAGGAGTATAGTTTTGTTTAGCATCTTGCATTTTTGCTATGGCTCATCATCCTGGTGTATATGAACCCTAAATTTCTGTAGGAAGTATCTAACACTGTTTTTCTGCTTTCTGACAGGCTCTTGTTCTAGTTTCCCCCTGTGTGTTTTCCCTCTGATATATTAACTTTTTAATGAAACTAGAATCCCAAGAGGGAATAATTTTATGATAATCCTGACAGGGTTGCTGAGTTACGGGCAGCTAGCAGTTAACAAAAGACCTTGAATTTGTTGGCTTCTGTGTTTGGGGTTTGGGTTTTTTTTTTATTTATTTTTTTTTATTGTTGAAGCTCCACCTCAGAACCTTTTAATTCTCACACATCTGATTTGCAAATAGATTGGAAGTTCTATGGTACTTTCCTTGAAAACAGCTTGTGCCCCCCTCAAAAAGCTGTAAGATAGCAGAGAATTTTCATTTATACCAAAGTTTCACAACATTTAATGTGACTAAACACAGACAGTGTCTGCAGTCAATTAAACATTTTCAAGGGAGCAACTGTGTTGCATAATGTGATGATTGTGATGATCTGTAGTATGTCTTTGCTTAGATGGTTCAGAGGAGATTCGTTGCTACTAGCTGAAGAACTTTAAGCAGATCTATCCTTAACATGCTGAATTTTCAGAATTCACATGACGCAGAGTTATTGATTATAACTGCCTGATTTGGGGGGGGTGTGTGTGTGTTTTTGTGGGGTTGTGTTTTGTTGTTTTTTCTTACGTGAAAGCCTTTCCTGAAAATCCGCACACAACACACCATCCCCCTCCCCCCTCTTCCTCCCCAAGGGGAGGAATGAATTAATCAGAACTCTGGGTAATTCTATTTTGCCAGGAACGGAAATGTGTTTTAATTAAGTATTCAGAAAACATTTTGTTGATAGGATAGCGGCGCTGAATGTGGTGGTAGAGTTCAGAAAGCCTTCAGTTTGTATGAAAAATGAGGGTAAGATATTATTTTTATGTAAGAAAAGCCAAGCAATTTTCTACCTGCTACATGCAAGACTTTGTAAGTTTTAGATAGTTTACTTGACAACTGTGTATAAGAACTGAATAATGTTCGTATGGGACTTCAAAAATCTGAGATTTTTTTTACATTGTTTTGATCATTAATTCCATGCAACTAATTGCCTTCATCTGTGTACAGCTAGTGACTTGAATTTACAGTTTCGTAAGATACTAATTCTATTGTAGACTACACATGGTTTCCACATTTCATAGTGTCATGTTTGTTGTGATAGAGTTTCTATTTTTTATTTTTTCTTTACAGAGGGACTTCATCTAATAAAAACATACTGTATGGGTGAAAAGGTACCTAATGCCAACAAAAGAGGAAAGGCAGAAAAACTGTATTTCCTTAGCTGCTTCAGGGTAAATGAAGTAGTGTGGCTTGTCTGGATGTGGAGCTCCAAAATCATGAGGAAAGGGAGAAACTACTATGCAAATCATTCTTTTTTTTTCAGGCATGATGTAGAAGTTTGAGGAATAAACTTATGCAGTGTTACAGCCTTTTGTGATGTTACTTGACAGTCTGTATAGCGTGATGAGGCTCCTTTATTTGGCCTTACACACTAAATAAGTACTTGCCAAGAGATGGTCGTGTTTTTGACTTTGCAGTAGTCTGGACAATTTATTTAATAGCTCCCACTGGAGAAGCAAAATGGAGAACAATTCTGCATTATTATGTCTTGAGTCACTGTCTCTTCTCCTAATTAATCATTGATTGATTTGATAGCATGGTTAGTGCAGTGCAGAAATGCAGGGGATGATTTTTAGTACCTGTTGTGAACAGCTGATTCTACGTGTGGTGAAAATAAATTTCTCAGAAGTTTTCAGTATTGTTGACATGACTAGGCTTCATCAGAAGACTTTGATTCCCCACCCCCCACACCTCCACCCCCAGCCCCAGTCTTTTGGTTTTCATTGTTTCTGTAGAAAACACTTAAATACTGCAGTTATGATTCTCTTGAAAAGTCCCTGCAATTAATAGTGCTGGTAAGACTTACGATAAAAGAGATGTTTCTGGCTTCTCTGCTTTTGTCAGACTTCAGTGGGCAATTTTTGAGACTATAATAAGGGGATTTTCTCTATTTGTATGACAGTTGAGCCTCTTCAAGTGTAGTGATATTCTGGCACAAGTGCATAATTCTTAAGAGAAAAATGGAAAAAAAAAAGTGTAACTCCTTTTCTTGAAAAACACACGATCTATGTATGGTGCAGGGTCCTGCACCTGGGTCATGGCAATCCCAGGCACAAATACAGGCTGGGTGGAGAAGGGATTTCAGGCAGCCCTGAGGAGAAGGGCTTGGGGGTGTTGGTAGACGAAAAGCTCACCAGGAGCCAGGAATGTGAGCTTGCTGCCCAGAAAGCCAACTGCATCCTGGGCTGCATCAAAAGAAGCGTGGTCAGCAGGTTGGGAGAGGTGATTCTGCCCCTCAACTCTGCACTGATGAGACTCCACCTGGAGTACTGTGTCCAGCTCTGGAGCCCTCAGCCCATGAAGGACCTGGACCTGTTGGAACAGGTCCAGAGCAGGTCCACAAAGATGATCAGAGGGCTGAAGCACTTCTGTGAAGACAGGCTGAGAGAGCTGGGATTTTTCAGCCTGGAGAAGAGAAGGCTCTGAGGAGACCTTATAGCAGCCTTCCAGTACCTAAAGGGGGCCTACAGGAGAGATGGGGAGGGATTCTCTGTCAGGGAGTGGAGCAATAGGATGAGGTGTAATGGTTTTAAACTGAAAGAGGGGAAATTTAGATTATATATCAGGAAGAAATTCTTTACTGTGTGGGTGGTGAGACACTGAAACAGGTTGCCCAGAAAAGCTGTGGATGCCCCTTCCCTGCAGGTGTTCAAGACCAGGCTGGATGGGACTTTGAGCAACCTGGTTTAGTGGAAGGTTGTCCCTGCCCATGGCAGGGGGCTTGGAACTAGATGATCTCTGAAGTCCCTTCTAACCCCAACCGTTCTATCATTCTGTGGTTCTATGATACGTTGTAGAGCACTAGCAGTGAAAGGTACAATTTAGCATTTGGAAGTAAAAGTGCTGAAGTATGAGGAATGGCTGAGTGCCCAATTTACTTTACATACGTAGGAAGGTAGCAAAGAGGGTTTTTTGGATTTTTTTTTAATGCCAACATTTCTGATTTCTAGGGGGAACTCCAGATCATATTCCTTGCTTAGTTTCTGAAGTTTCTGAATGGCAATGTTATGATCTGGGTTTAAATATCTTAGGGGCTTTTTTATTTTGATTTGATTTTTTGTTTTGAGAGCCGGGATGGGGGTGCCTGTAATGTATTTGGTGAAATACAGCAGCGTAATATTTAAGAATATTACTTGGAAATTTTTTTCTTGTTCAGTTTGCTTATATGGGATTGTTAGTAGTTAGGGGAAATGTATTAGTGAGAGTAAGTAAATATTCAGCATTGCCTTAAATGGTGTTCAGCATCTGGCTAGAGTCCTGAAATAGGCTGGTGTTTCATGTGCATCACACTGTAATTGATCTGAAATTATTTGGGATACAGACACTACACAGCCTTAAAATTGTTAAATTTGTTGTTCCTGATTTATAGACAACGGATCTGTAATGTAATCTAGTTGATCCTACCCCACACATCAAATGAGAACCATGTTTAGTTACATGGGATAGATTTCTTTTTAACTCCATAACATTGAGTTAGTTTGGTATTTCTTAAAACTCTGATCAAATATGTCTTAATGCACCATAAATTTAAATTTGCAACATCTAGATTTATAGCTAGTCCTTCTGTAACTAATCCCTTCAGGATTATTCTTGTGGGGGTTTTGTTTAGTTTTGGTTTCTCTTTGGTTACTTTACGTAATGCTTTCTGTTTCTGTAGTTTCCTGTAAGTCTGTGACTCCTTTTCATGGAAAATCATGTGTTAGGACCCGTAATTCTGGTGTATTCTGGTAAGCTTTAGTTTAAACAAGTGTCAGGTTAGCCTGTAGATTTCAGCACTTTAGTGTGACATCTGCACAATACATCTCTTGTTCTTAGCTCTTGTACTAGCTCCCTAGAGAGACAAACCCCATTTTGTAACAAATTAAGGCTAATTGTTATTTAAGCCTGAATTAATTTTATCCCACAAGCTTATGCAGTTTTCTGTGTGGAGCTGATTAGTTGTTTCTAACTGATTGTCTTACATACATTTTACATGTGATTGAAAGAAATTTGAGTCTGTCCCCTTCCGTAGTTACCTAGAGGTTGTTCTAAACAGAAAGTAAGAAATAAGGGATATTTTTTTTTCCCTGGTTTCTTGTGTGAATTTCAATGACTTCATTCTAAGTCTTTGGGAAGGGTTGTTGGTACTTCGCCTTCTCCCAGAAATCTTTTGTCTCTTAACATTGTTTTAAGTTACTTTTGTTGTCTTTATCTGTTATTTTTACAATATTTTTTGCTGCTTTCTCCTGAAGTGTCTTGCTTTAATGTAAACATAGTTTTCTCTCATTATGATCTACTGTAACTTTCACACTGTAATTTTCATCCTACTCTCTCACCTCTAGACCTGTATCTCTTCCTGTCTTCAAAATATGTTTGTCAGTGTGTGCGGTCAATTCTCGGGCATTTAACAAGTTTTCCAAATCGTAGCACTGACGTCACATGGGTGCATTACACTGGAGCACAGTACAATGCTGTGGCATCTGTTCTATATTAGGCTGTACTTTAAAATAAAATTTAAAATCTGGTGCTGCTGAAGAGTCAATGCTCAACTGATTTCCATTGTTCCTGATTAAGTAGGATTGTTTGTTAATTCTCATTAAAACAATCCTGAATTGCTGAGGGGAAAAAATATTTTCCAGCATTGTTTAATCAACAATAAATATTTGGGTTTGTTCTTAACTGAGCTACTAAAATGCAAATGTCAGATGGTTGTCCTGGTCATGATGACTTTCTTAGTATTGCTTTACTTCTGATTTTTCATTGGTTTAAAATCAATGTAAAGAATGAAGTGATGTACTGGTTTTAGCTGTTACTAAACCGAGAGGCTAAGAAGCCATTGCATTAAATGCCATACAGGGAAGATCTTGTAATCTAACAGTGAATATAGGATAACAGCTGAACACAGTCTATAGTCAGAGAGCATAAAGGAATGAGAAATTAAACCAGCAAAACCAGTCCTCAGGTTATGGGGTGATTGCAATGCTGTTGACAGCGATGCAGCAGTGCAATGAATAGGTGGAGAACGTGTGCCAATCTGTTGCTTTTAACCTGCGATGTTTTTTTTTAACAAGATTGATTCTTTGTGAAAACAATTTCCTGTACACATTTGCTTCTCTTTTTTTTTGTTTAGGTATCATGCCGGTGTATCATAACATGTTTGCACTCATGAGTGAAGCAGAGAGAATGTGGTATCCCCCAAATCACATCTTCCATGTAGATGAAGCAACCAGACTCATCCTAATTTACCGAATAAGGTAATCCAAATCCAATGTTATGCACTTCTCATGGTGAAACGAAACTGTGAGTAAACACAACCAGTAAGATATTTAGTTGAACAGTAATTTCTCTTAAGAAGTTACAGGCAGATTGTTACTGATACCTGGATAAGAGATAGGTAAAAGAATAAAAATTATTGGAGTAGGTTTGAATAACATATTTTGTCAGTTGTTTGTATATCATGTGTTTCCCATATCAGATTCAAGAAACAAACAATAAAAAATATAGCAGAAGTAAAAATAATAATTTTCTTAATGATGATACATCTCATCTCCTCTGAACTTGACTGTTTGAAATTAGTGGCAGTTCTGAAATGCAGAGTAATTATTCTGTGTAGTCAGAGAGATGTCTGCAATGGAACCATTTTTCTGATAGAACCTGATTTTTGAGTGTGGACGTCTGAAGTGACAGTTTTCCTGTCACTTCCTTACACAGTTTTCCTTTGTAGAAGATTTTGTTTATTTACATTGCATAATGTCGCCTGAGTGTTTTTTTAGGAACTGTCTGAAAGGAAACTGGAAGACAGTAAGACAAAATTCTCTGTATTCTGATTAGTGAGGATAACTTTTCAGAGCTCCTCATTCCTACCAGTACAGCTCATCACCCTGCTTAGACATTGTAGTACTTTAAGACACCAAGGACTGGATCCAAAGCCTTCCATTGACTAACTAGGACGTCATATTGGTCCTCCAAACCAGCCAGCACTAATTACATGCCTATGAAAACCGTGATGTCTGGCATTGGTAAGCAAAAATATTTATTAACGTTTGCTTAAATATTTCCTAACAGGTTCTACTTTCCCCACTGGTATTGCAATGGCACCAGCAGAGCATATCGGTATGGTATTATTCGAGGTGCAGAAAGCCCTGTTCTTGATGATCTTGTCATGTCTTACCTATTTGCACAGGTATGATTTGCTTGATTATTTTTTAATGTATGTTGGTTAAAGTTGTTAGCATTTATTCCCTTTCATGTCTTCTGATGGTAACTGTGTAGGCTCTTTTGACAGCTTGAAGCCCACTCAAGATGAAAATTAAATTCCATGTCATACTCTGTATTTGGAGAGATGAAGCTCAAATGGCATTAGTTGGGAGAGCAGTGAGAGTGTGTAGCTCCTTCCTTGTCCTGCTACCACATGGTCTTTCAGTGTGACTTTCATTTTGGACTGACACAATGTAAAGCAACATCTTCCCCATATGGACTTCTTCAAGAATTGAAACTTATTGCAAATATTGAAATCGAAAATATTTTGTAAACAGTGTTTCTAAGCCTGATGGTAGCTGGTATCCATTATGAACATGTGCAGCTTTTAGCAGATGAAGGGGATGAATGCAGTCTTTAAAAACAAACAGATAAAGCCCCCAAACAAACAAAGACCCAAACTCCAACCCCAAATAAATAAACAACAAAACCCAACATGCAAAAAAACCCTTTATTGATGAGCAGCAGTGCTACAGGTTTTATTTGCTTTCTTTCACTCTTCTTTCTCAGTGGCGAGATGATTTTTTGGATGGATGGATACAGATGCCTGTTACTCACGAGACACAAGAAGAATGCCTTGGTATGGCTGTTCTGGATATGATGAGAGTGGCCAAAGAAAAGGACCAAACACCACTGGCTATTTACAATTCAGTCAGGTGACTCCATGCTTTTCATAACTGTGTCACACCTATCTGATAGCTAAAAACATTATTTTTGCACATTGGGATCTGGGAAGAGATGTTCAGCTGTTGGCCACTGATGTATTCTAGCATAATGATTACATAAACTTACCTATAGTGTAAACGAGAAATTAATGGAAAGCTTATATCATGGTGGCCATTCATGTTTTTGGGTACATGGATTTTGGTTCTCTTAATGAGAGATGTGGCAGCAACTAATCATGTTGTAAAGGTTGTAAGCAATAATTTGGGTTGGGAGAGATCTCAGGAAGTCGTCATATCCACCCCCAGTTCAGATCAGGGCAAGCTTCAAAGGTAGATGAAGTTACCTGGGGCCTTGTCCAGTCAATTTCTGAAAATGACCAGGGATGGAGATTCCACTGTATCTCTGGGAGCTTTGTCCTGTGTATGACCACCCTCATTGAGAAATCTGAGGGTGAGTGAAATATTCATATATTCATATATTGAAATATGAGTGTCCTCTGCGATACTGATTATCCTGTGTTGCCTTTTGTCCTTTCACTGTGCATGTCTGAAAAGCGTCTAATTCAGTCTTGTCCATAATCATCTGTTAGCTGAAGACAATTAGTAGAACATCCTACTTCAGCCTTCTTTTCTCTATGCTGAACAAATCAAGCTCCTTTATGCCTCTTCTGTCACGTCCTGTGCTCCAGGCTCTTTACCGTCTTGGGCAGATCTCTGCTAAAGTTGCTTGAGTTTATCAATTCACTTTGGTTTGTCAACCTAATCGGTTTCCACTCCAGCTGAGTTAATTCTGTCCCTGCTTTGTACTTAATGCTTGATGTTTGTCTTTTACTGAAACCTAGCAGCAGGAGTAAAAAGCAGAATGAGACAACAAGTTGTCCGTCTCATTGTAGGTGACAAATTCTTGACCCCTTTATATAGAGTGTGGACTGCGATACAGGGACTTTGGTGGGAACCAAACACAGTATTGTATATATATTTTCAGCCAGGAAATCTGTCCTCTGTCTGTGTAATTGCCTCTATCTGCGCAATATCCGCTTTCCAACTTCTACCCCAAACAAAGCAACTGTGTAACTTCTGCTGCCTTACCTCAGAGCTTCAGTAATGACTAGAACAGACATGTCTAGTTCCAATTTATGGAAAATGCATTATGTAATATATGTTGAAACAGAGTGAGGGGAAAAATGGAAAATGGAAGAAGAGACAGGACTGTATTTGAAAGAACATACTACAGATAGAAGAAAATATCCTTGTTATTCTACAGTTTAAAGAATAACCTTACGTTTAGAGGAAAAGATATTTTCATGATGACTTGTTTAGCACAGAACTAATTATCTTGCTGGATTTAATGGATAAAATTAGAAAGTTTTTCACTGGTTATGTATTCACAGCTACAAAATGTTTTTGCCTAAATGTGTGCGAGCAAAAATCCAAGACTACCACATTTTGACGCGAAAAAGAATAAGGTACAGGTTCCGCAAGTTTATACAACAGTTTGGCCAATGCAAAGCTACTGCCAGAAACTTGAAGCTTAAGTATCTTATAAATCTGGAAACGCTTCAGTCTGCCTTCTATTCAGAGGTTTTTGAAGTAAAAGAACCTGGTGGAGATCCTTCTGGAGAGGAAAGTTTTGCAACCATTGTAATAACTGGAAATGGTGGAATTCAGTGCTCAAGAGGAAAACTTAAGGATTGTGAGACACTGGCAGAGCAGGTAATTTCTTTTACTATTTTAATAATTATGCAATTTATCATGTAACAAAGTGATTATCTAATGTTAGAAGTTCTGATTTACCTCTGGTAAATTTGGTAGGTAAATTTTACTTCATAGTGATGATACAATTTCTGTATGGCTGGGGCTCACAGAAATGTATTGACTCAAAGAATGCATGATTTTTAAAATATTTTTTTGTTGAAGTGTTAGAAGAAAGTAAATACTTGAACATGTAATAGTTCTGTGCTTGACAAATGAAAAATTCAGTGTAGGACTTTCATTACTGAAAAAAAAAAAAAATCAATGTGGAAAAGTAATGACCCTGGCCTCAGGTATAGGTAAAATGCATAAATGCTTCAAATTCTCTTAGAAATCAGGATTTTAAGGACTCCAAAAAACAGGTAGATTTACCTATCCCTCTTTCCTGCTGCAGTTAGACTCCTACCAGTGTGTAAGCTAGCAAATTTGAAGTAAAATTTTTGTGACTGCAGAGTCCATGTACTCTTTGTTAAGAAATTAGATTCTGAATGGTTCCAGTAACTAGTAATCCTGTGCTGTTGCATTTTTATTTATCAGTATTATTTCTTTTGTACGTGATTTCCCAGCATGGCTATTGATTTTGTCAAATTTATTAGAATCTGTTACAAACTCATAGGAGTATACATTGAGAGTGTAGGAAATTGTCTTTAATTTTACCTTTGAAAAAGTGTAGCACATGTCAGTGTTTTGATCTGTCAGTTTGATAGTTTTGATGCATAATATATAGCAGTCAAGGTCAAACCACATAAGGCTGTATTTTTACAATATGCTATAATAATTTTTTAAGATGTTAATTTTTCTTTTTAATACTAAAAAAAAATATGTCTAATTACATAGCCAGAATTTTTAAGTGTGCTTTTCTTGGAACATTTGTAAGTTGGCATTAGGTCCAGTTACCTTATAGCTTTTATGTTTTGGCCCTCTGCCTTTCCCAAGTTGCCTGTAAGGCCCAGTTGCTATGGCAGGAGCTAACATAAATGTCAGATTTTCCAATTTCTAGTTTTAAGTGTACAAAATTTATCCATACTATGCTGTTTGGGCCTGGCAATCAAACTTTTAGTAAGACTAGTGTTTAAATTGATCATATTTCTTATAGAGATTGCCAAATTATTTTTGCATGATTAAAAATATTATCCCACTTATTCACAGAGACATGGTGGAGGCTGCATATATTTTCACTATTTAAACTGTTTATAAAATTGGTGATGAAAACTGAGTAAATTAGTAAGGCTGTTTGTAAATGTGATTTTAACTCCTGTTTCAGTGAACTATACTGACGAATCTTTATTAAGATAGTGAATTGAAACAAAATTATTTTTTTTTTTAAGTCAGGCATAACATATATGAAGTAGATTGTGAAGAAGTTTGTTTTGCGAGTTCACTTTTCCAACAACCAGATGAACAAATAGAGCGTCAGGGACTTCAGTGCATTTCAGCTGATTAATTCTAGCTGATACCCACTGAGTCTTACAGCCTTGATTGTTACACCTGTTTATGTATTGGGATATGCTTGCGGCCATATAAATGGAGTATTCTGATTTGAATAAAATCTATTTGCTTTGGGAGAATAATTTTAGATAGATAAATCTACCTTTATTTAAGGATATTACTTAGCACCTGAAGTTCAACTGGTAACAAAATGAAATATGATTTGTATGACATTGTAACTTGACTTGTGAAAGACTGAAGAAGTAGTATGAAATATCCTTGTATCAAAAACTGCCTGAACTTGCTATCAAAGGAAAATGTGTCTTCGATTTCCCATGTAATCAGGATCAGTGCTTCCATTTGCCTGGTTATTGATGACCATGCCTGAGGGAACAACCTTGTCTTAGACGTTTTCTTCATTCATACTATATCCATCTCTGTTGTAGCAGATTTTGCAGCTTATATCACTCTGAATGAAGCCATGGCAATTTGGATTGTTAACAGGCTTTCTAAACTTCTTTAATCAAGATGCCAAAACCAAAAACAAACCCACCAAAAAATCAACCCCAAAAGATTAACTAAAATGTTCTGATGTTAATCCTCACAAAATACTACAGAGCAAAGAAGTATCTACGGTAAAAAAAAAAAAAAAAAAAAGAAAAACCAAACCTTCATCCATATATGGATATTTCTGTTCATGGGTCCTGGCTCTTTATGCATTTATTATTTTAATTGATGCTCCTTAGGATGGTCCAATAAACAAAACTCCATTCTTAATTTGTAATGGCATATTTGAGGTTTTCTGATCCTCTTTGTTGCTAGCTTACAAGTTCAGAGTTGTAGGAATTCTAATGCTGCAAATTAGTGCATTTTGTTGCTATTTGTGTTGTTATATAACCAATATTTATTGCAGGATTTACAAACATACTGTGATTTTCCTGATATAATTGATGTCAGCATTAAGCAAGCAAGCCAAGAAGGCTCCAGTGAGAGAAGAATTGTCACCATTCACAAACAAGACAGCAAGAATCTGGTCTGTTTGCTTTGCTTGCTGTTTTTTTCAAATAGATATTGCTTTGAGCAGACTGTGTGATTGCTGTGGTATTTATAGTGTTGTATAACCAATTACCACGTTAATTAAGCAATGAGGTAAAACTAAATGCATTTCAGCAGTATAAGCAGTGTATCAGAACACCAAAGGTATTTTGCATTCAGAGCTCTGTACATGGACTTAAACAGAAATAGACATTTTAGCTGAGGGTAACTTCTGGTACAGAGATTCTTTATTGGAGTCTTAAACTTGAATCTGTGGTTTTAGCTGTCTGTCAAGCATAGTTTCTGTGCTGTCATGGTAAGCTCTCTGCAAGTGACCAACACTTTTAAAAAGGCTTAAAAATGCTCTTAAGGAATATTGATACACAGAAAATTAGTATTGGGACAAAATTAATGTCATTGCTTTTACTGTTTGTAATTCTTTGAAGATGACCTTAAGAAAGTATTTTATACATGTGTGTAAAAAGTTATTTCAGTTTGAACTCCAGCATTATTCTTGACTCAGGCTTTCCAGCAGGTATAACTGTCACATAGTTGTACGGTGGCTTGACCTTGACTGGACACAAGGTGCCCACCAAGCTATTCTGTCACTCCCCTTCTCAGCCAGACAGGGGGAGAAGACTATGAGAAAAGACTTGTGGGTTGAGATAAGGACAGGGAGAGATGACTCACCACTTAATGTTTTGGGTAAAACAGACTTGACTTGGGGAAATCAATTTAATTTATTCCCAATCAAATCAGAGTAGGGTAATGAGAAATAAAAGCAAATCTTAAAAACACCCTTCCTTCACCCTCCTCTGCTTTCTAGGCTCAATATCACTTCCAGTTTGTCTACCTCCTCCCCGGCCAGTAGTGCAGGGGGACAGGGAATGGGGATTGCAGTCAGTTCATCACATGTTGTCTCTACCACTCCTTCCTCCTCACGTTCTTTCCCTGCCCCAGCATGCTCCCTCTCTCCAAGGGGTCACGGGTTCTGCCAGAAGCCTGCTCCAGTAGAGGTCTCCATGGGGTCACAGCCTCCTTCAGGCATCTACCTGCTCTGGCATGGGGTCCTCCATAGGCTGTAGGTGGAAATCTTCTCCACCATGGACCCCCATGGGCTTTAGGTGCACAGGCTGTCTTACCACGCTCTTCACCATGGACTGCAGAGGAATCTCTGCTCTGGCACCTGGAGCACCTCCTCCCTCTCCTTTTTCACTGACCTTGGTGCCTGCAGAGTTGTTGCTCTAGCATATTCTTACTCCCCTCCTCCTGCTGCTGTTGCAGAGCAACTTTTTCCCCTTATTAAATATGTGATCACAGAGGTGCTACCACTGTCGCTGATGGGCTAAGCCTTGGCCAGCAAGTCCATCTTGGAGCCGGCTAGCACTGGCTCTGTGGGACACAGGGGAAGCTTCTGGCAGCTTCTCACAGAAACCATCCCTGTAGCCCCCCACTACCAGACCCTTGCCATGCAGACCCGATTCAGGTTGTTTCTTCCTTTATCTCTGTGACTGATCTTTGTGCCTTCAGTGATCTTCTGTGAATGGAGAGTTTTCCTCTCTGTGTTTGAAAAAGCTGTGTACAGATTGTGTATTTATTTTCTGTAAAAATAATTTTTAAAAAGTCCAGAAATATTTAAATCAGCATATGGTTTACTTTTATTTATGGTAGAATTGCAGTTCACATTCATTTCCTGCATTAGTGGCACAGAATAAATGACCTGCTAAGAATTCTAAATTTTTCCAAGGCTTTTTATTGAAACATAAGAATAGCTGGAATATCTGTGATGAGCATCTGTGATACAGAGAGCATAATAATATTTCAGGTTGGTGGAGGAGCATTCCTTCTTTAATCTTGAGCCATTAAAATTCTCTTTAAAAATTCTCAATAGCAGTAGTTAGGTACTTGACTGCATGTGCTTCTGAGGGTAAAAGTGACTTTTTAAGAGTTTGGCTACAAATAGCTACTGAAGAGTAAGGCTGAGTCGGAAAAAGTGCAGTAGCTGCTGTTTTGCTTATGATCTTTGTGTGGACACTTTATACACCAGAATTAGCTGATGTGTAAATTAGAAATTGTAATTTAGTTTAACCTGTCATGCAGGTAGTAGAATTCATAATAGAAAGGTACTTTACGTGGTTTTAGGGTACATGGATTGATTTAATCACTGGATTTCTAGGTCTGGTTGTGTGGGTTTTCCAGTCATGTTTGAAAGAACTGGAAAGGTAGTTGTTTCCAGGCCTCTTTTAAAAAGGAGTTTGAAGACTTCCAAACAAATTCTTGGCACGTGATCAAAAGCACCAGATTTTTTATTGCTGTCTAACAAAGAACTTACTAAAGAATTGTGTTCAGCCACTAAGTGTGTCCTCAGTGTCATGGGCAAACTTGTGCAGCCTGTTCTCTTGGGCTTCGCAACCAAAGAAAATCTATTGTGGCTCTGTAGATGGTAGAGTAACACTGCTCTGTTCAGCTAAAGACAGCTTTTAATGTTCTGATACAACTGTCAGAATGTTAAGAATATATAGATAATTATATAAAAATAGACTCTGTTTTCCTTTATTGCCAGTGATAAATATCTTGTTACAAATGGATTTAATTTTGCCCTGCTATTACCTGTTCAGCATATTCTGCATAGACCTTTTCCACACCCTATTTCCTTTGACCATGTTATTGTTCTCCCCACTTCAATCCATTGCATCTCTCTTTATAGTAGTTAAAGGTCAGCTTCTATCTGTGATCCAGCGTAGGATGGCAGTTTTTGCTGACTACTATTTAAATTTTCAGGCAGGTACTTTTATAGAGATTTTTCTTTGCTACTTGAATAAATCTTTGATAAGTGAAGGCTTTTCTTTATGAAAAAAACACAACCACTGTGTAGCCAGTGCAGTATGTGTCTGCCATACTAAGTTGTATCTACTCAGCTTTTCCCTTTCAAATGTTCCCTCTTGTCAGTGCTCCTCTGCTGTTTCATATATTTAAGGTTTTTTTTAATGGCAGATTTGTTTGGTTTGGGTTTAATTTTGAACACTGAAGATTGCTAACGAGTTTTGGGTGGCACCAGGGAGGTAGAACTATACAAATAGTAGTTGAAACCAGTCAGGGTATCTTTAATTTATGCATATATTTATATCTCTTATACCATTGCCATATCCAGAAATTTTGTGTTGCCAATTAAAAAGTGAAATTCTCTCTCTCTCCCTCCCCTGTTTCTCTCCTCCACACCCTGCCTTACTCTCCCCTGGTAATTTAACAGGAGGCTGAATTCCAGTCATTAAGAGAAGCTCTCTCCTTTGTATCATTAATTGATGGATATTACAGATTAACTGCGGATGCCCACCATTATCTCTGTAAAGAAGTAGCACCACCATCAGTCCTTGAAAATATCCAAAGCAACTGCCATGGACCAATTTTGTAAGCAATTTTTTAGCAATATAACAAGGTGATATTTTTGACAGAGGAACTTTAGTTGACTGTGAACCATGATGGACATCTTGAAATGTGTATTTACTACATTTATGTAACATGAAATGCTTTACATTTTTCATCTTAGTTTTCACTTTGCAAAATACAATATGCCTTCTTGATGTATTATAAAAAATAAATGGAAAGATTCTGGTTTTAATTTTCTTCCCTTAGAATTCTTTTTTTCTTCAAGTGAAACAGGCAGCAAAGTCACAGTGCTGATTTTACAGAATTATAGTTACTACCTTGGCAGCAACGTACAGTGTCGTAGACAGAGGTTCTCATGTTTTCACTGCAGACTCTAGAAGTTATGTTATCTGAGTTGCCAAAGGAAAACAGGCAAACTCAAAGAACACTCTCCGTAATATTTGAGCAAGGATTGTAGTAATCAGCTAGCCATGTAAATCAGAGGTTTTGTCTGTTTTTAAGAAATGTGGCCTCTTTGTTTGCTTTCTTTGGGGTGTGGGGTTTTTTTAGAGGGAGAATTTAGTACAGAAAAAATTCCCTTGAACTTTTTTAAAATTTTCTTTTATAGTTCATATACTATTGTTTATTGTTTGCAGAACCACACATGGGAACTTAGAAATGTTTTGTTAGGCAGAATGAAATGGGTATTTGCTTTAGCTACAGAAAGCTTGAAGGCTGGTACGTACAAGATAGGTTGCTTGAAACTAGCACTGTCTGCTTAGCTAATAGAGAGCAGTTCTGTAAATTTCCCAATGACAGGAAGAGGATAGGTGCTATAACCTTCAGAAGAGATGAAGGAGGATTGGGATGGAGACCTATACAGTTCTGATCATGTTTCTTGCACTAATGACTAATGCTAAATTAACCTTTATTTAGTGCTGCTTAGAAGAGTGTGCAATGAGTCAAGACCTTTCCAAGCCATTCTATCCTTCATTCCCTGAGATGGATAGAAACAGTCAGTTAGCAAGGCATGTTAAAGGGGAAATTGGTTTGTAGTAATTGTTTGTAGGAAATTGTTTGTAGTAACAAACAATGTTTCGTTTCAACGCCTCTTTCTTAATTAGCCCTTTCCCATGTTAAAACTACCTTTTTCACCCACACAAATATTTCGCTAATTTTATCTTATTTATTAGGCAGTCTTATTACAGCTTCTTCCATAATGGTGTTGAAAATCGTAATCATAAGCCTAGGGGAATATACTTTTTTAGGCTGTAAGATTTCTCATCAAATAAATAATGGTGCTGGTTTTAATATTAAGAATTTTTAATATGCTGCTTTCTACATAAGCAACCACCTTGAATATTGGAAAATAAAGGGACAAAAAAACGACCTTAAAGGAAATCGTAAAAATTGAGAGTATATCTGATAATAATGCTCATTTGCCAATCTCTGATGTTTAGGGTTTTGAAATTATGCAATATTAAATATTTTCTTTTTATTATAGCATGGACTTTGCTATCAGTAAACTGAAGAAAGCGGGTAATCAGACTGGTTTCTACGTTCTTCGGTGCAGTCCTAAAGATTTTAAAAAATACTTCCTCACCTTCGCTATAGAGGTTTGTATTCTGCCTTAGATAATACCTGTATAATCTTTATTGCATGATCATAACAGTCCTGGGATGTTCAGTAAATGATTCTTGATTTTTCTCTTCAGAATGTTTGTCTGCTGTGTATGTTCTGTAGCTACTTCTGTCAGATTGGCCAACTCTCAGGGTCTTGTGAGAAACTTCAAAATACTTGCATGGTAGAGGACGGCTAATGACACATACTGTGTGCCTAAGAGGACAAGGCATAGAGAGGGAAGAGAGCTTGAGACTTCTGAGGATGGTGGCATGGCTCTTGGGACTGCAGTAAATGTTTGGGTGGTGGAGCAGTTTGGGCTGTTTTTTTTCCTTTTTTAAGGTTTGGGGTTTTTTAGTTGGATTTTTTCCCTTGGATCTCTGCCCGCCCCTGTCCTTGCCCCTATGGAATAGGGCTTAGTTAGACTGAATGTGCAGCCCTTGGTGATCTGAGAGTGTCTCTCCTTCACAGGTTCTTCTGGGTTTGGGTCTTGGGTTGTCCCCATCCCCAGTGCTTGGCCAGCCAGATTACTTGGCAGCTGTTAAATCAGTGTAGGTGTCCTGGTAGATATCTGGTGTTAGCTAGAATGGGAACCATTCTTGAAATGCCTGCAGTTCTCACACAGCTAAAGAACCATATGTACCTCTCCTCTGTGAGACTGTACTTAGTGATAATAGAGTACTTTAATATTGTTGTTACATAATTGCATGATCTTGTTCCAAGGATGGGCTTCTCTTTAATTAAATTAACAGAACTACCTCTGGGTTTTTAACTAGGTAAGGTAATACATGTTTTTTTCTGCTGCCATGCACCAGGCTAACAATTTTGCAAAACACTGTCACAGATACGAGTACATCTCTGAAAATGACAAAATAATGTTGATGGAAAAGTAAGCAGCCATTTTAAGACCAGTTTCAGAAAAATTTTATGTCCAGTGAAGTGTGTTTGACACAGAATTTTTTAAACTAAGAGATCAGTCCACGAGCAAGCCTAGAGAGTCAAAGTCTGAGAGTCAAGCTTGTGAGCTAAGCCTGCCACTAATTGACCTGGCCAGGTTTTGGTTTTTTTTTTTTTCTCTTTTTTCTGAGTCTTTCTGGGCAAGCCCAGAGGCTTTTGAGATTCAGAATTTGTTGGAACATTTTCTGCAGTGTTGACGTGAAGGACCATGAAAGCACTATTAAGAGCTCCTCTTGTTTAAAAATGTTTAATGGGATCTTTTCAAGTCTCATTGTAAAAATAATTCAGTGCATATTGAAAATCTGTGCTAGGAACTAATTGCTTAGAATGGTACTGTAGACAACAGAAAAATAGAAATACAGCTGAGATCTCCAAATGCTTATCAAAACAACACGGAGCATGAGCATTTGGTCTATTGCTTCCAACAAAATTTTGTTTTGATGTTACCCCTTGTAAGGATGAAGAAGCTTTCATTACAGGCTCGAAAGGATTTTTCCTAGGATCCATTATCTGTTTTCTCAGCTCCATCTTTTCAGATTTCGTAACATTTGTTTTTCTTAGCATCAACATGCTAATTCCAGTGATGGGAGTAGAATCATGTTTTCTCAGAATCAATGTTACATAGTGAGAACAGAATAACAAATCATGGTAATATTTTGCTGAAGCATTCTTTCTTTAATTAGTAGAGTGCTATGTATTTAAATAGACTTTCAAGTACTAAATATTGATCAATTTTATTTTTAATGGAAAAAATCTCTGCAGCGTGAGAATACCACTGATTACAAGCACTGCTTAATTACGAAGAATGAGAATGGAGAATATAATCTTAGTGGAACCAAGAGAAGTTTTGGTAATCTTAAGGATCTGTTGACCTGTTACCAGACAGAAACTGTCCGTTCAGACAGCATAATTTTCCAGTTCATCAAATGCTGTCCTCCAAAACCAAAAGGTAAGAGAAAGATTATTTCTAAGCAGAAGGGTTTGCAACTTTTAGATTAAAGATTTTAAAATAAGTTAACATTAAATGACACACAGGTAGGTACATCTCTTTGTTCATGTGGGCTTTTTAAAATTTCACTGGCCTATTTGTTCACCTTTGTAGTCGTAGTTTTCAGCCAAATTTTACTTTGTTAGGAGGTGGTCTTCCAGAAAGAATCATGGTAGCCGGTTTCATGATTAGAAGCAAAACTGGTTTCTTAATTGCAGTGGATTGTGTGCAGTGGTGTTTCTTCTACAATCGAGTGTTTTCATGTCTTGAGAAGGAAAGAGCTATAGAATCTATCATTTTTCACTGAGAATAGTTCCATAAGCAATGGAACCAATAATGCCAGTGAACTTCTTTTATCATTTGATGGCGTATTAGCGGAATTATGCCAAAGCTGCAGTATGATTTCAACTTGTTTTTAACGCTGAAAAATACATACAGGATAGACCTTCTGCCTGAGGAGTGGATTTTTCTTGAATTTACATTAAATAAGGTTTTTGCCTATTTATGATATCTTTCTCCTTTATAAATTCTGATAACGTCTGCCTTTTTTGCTTATTTTAAGGAGTACTACTTACAGTTAATATTAGTCATTGTCTCTATCCAAGTCCCTATTTAAACAAAAACTCTCAAGAATAGACTATTTGATATCACTTTTACCCCTCTTAAATTTGATTGAAATTAGCCAATGGATTCAAAAGCTTAGAAGAGATTTGACAATTAAATATATATGCACATTATGGAGAATAATTTTATAGCCTTATTTCCATCAAACCAAAAATGTATATGCATAAGAATTGTAAATTATTAAATAAATATAGTAGTGCATGCATGCATGCATATGCCCACAAATACGTACCTATCAGCTTTAGTTTTACAAACAGACCTGCTCTACTTTGTGGAGAGCATTTTTTCAAAATCATTCGAAGAATAATTACTCTGGTAAATATAAGGCAATGTGGATCACTAAAGTGCTGCCAAAGCAAAAGTATGTGAAAGCTTTAAACAGGCACCAGAAAGATATGGATGTCTTTAACAGAATGACTTCGTCATGTAAAAGGAGCAGGTGACTTACATCCCCTTTTTCCACCTCTGATTGTTATTACAAATACCGCAGAAGTTAAAATGTGAAAGGAGGCAGGAATATTTTCAGAGTGTTTGTCAAAAGTAGGAGCAATTAAGAAACTTAAATTAGCTGAGTGAACCTAAATGTTTCGCTGATTAGAAAAAGTCAGATTTTAAGTTTGTTTAATGAAATACTGTGTGGCTTTTTCAATGAACTCAATGTGATACCTTCTTTTTGTGGATTAACAGCTTCTCATTAATAATTCTTCTAAAATAATATTTGTTTAGTTTTGTGTTTCACAAATTTACTTTTTTTTTTTTCCCCCACCCTCTTTCTTCTTCCAGATAAATCAAATCTCCTCGTCTTCAGAAGCAATAGTGTTTCTGATGTACCTTCATCACCTACGCTCCAGAGACACAATAATGTCAACCAGATGGTCTTTCACAAAATCCGGAATGAGGACTTGATATTCGTAAGTCTGTTAGTTGCTTCTTCCGTGCAGGTGGTTGATTTAATACATACTAAGTTTTAAAAAACTCAGTATGTGTTTAAAAGAGCCATATCTGAGCTAGAAGGTTTTACTGTAATTTTTAGAGTTGTGAGAGAAAAGAATTTTTAAAAAAATTGTCATTGATACAAATAATTGTTTTGTTTTTTTTTTAAATAAGAGTTGCCTTTTGACTGCAATAGCAGTTGTTTTCTTTACGTCTAGGGATGTTTAAATGCATCTTAGTAACAGCAATTCCTTCCTCTCTGGTTCTTGCAGCAAATTATTTTCTGAGCTCCTTGAGGAGTTAATAAAAAATAAACAAAGATTTAAGCTGTTTCTGATATAGTTGCTTCCTTGTCTTCTCAGTCTGACTCTAGAGGTGTGCTGGCTTTGAAGATTTGCATATGTATTATTTAGAGTGGTCATTTTAGATAACTTTTGCAAAACAGGCAGAGATTTCTGATTTTTTTTTCCCATCTGTATCCTTCCTCTCTTTTAGGAGGAGAGTCTTGGACAGGGCACGTTTACTAAGATTTTTAAAGGTGTAAGGAAAGAAGTGGGAGACTATGGCCAGCTCCATCAAACTGAAGTTCTTTTAAAGGTGTTGGATAAAGTGCATAGAAACTACTCTGAGGTGCGTATGATTGTTGACTACTATATAACATTTGTTCATGCTATGTTAAGCATTACTTTTATTACAATAAATGAGTTATTTGTTATATGGTAGAGGGTTGTATGTTGAACCAAGCTCATTCTTGGCCCTGTGATGCTGGGAGGATGGATTTGAGACTGGCTTTGGGAATTACACTTACATAATCTATTTCCCTCTCTCCACCATCCGACAGAGAACTCAGAGCTAGCCACTGAGAACCAGAGAACAGTTTCTTTGTATGATACAACTACTGGAGGAGAGGTGGAATGGCCACAGAATTGCCTTTACCAGTAAATTCATTATGTACGGATGAGGCACTACCATTTACATAAAATTACTTTCCTTTTGTAGGCTACCTTCAATGTTTTGGAGTCCTGTTGACCCTTCAGTAAAATAAACATTTCACACCAAATCACTAAAAATCAGAAATATTTATATATTAGAAGCACTTGCCATATGTAGAATCATTTATATTCACTTACACTTTCCACTGTTTGAGTGAAGCTGTGAGGAAACCTGAAATGCCTTTCTGCAAAAACTAATACACCCATAATGTAACAGAACCCAAGGCTGTGAATATGAGAATTTAATTTTGAATGCTTTAACAAGATTTGGTAGCGCTCAAGATATTAATGTAACTTTATATGGCTGTTTATTGTGTATTTTGATTATATAATTGTATCAAATTACTAATTAATCTAGCTGTATTTACATCAAGCCAAGAGAACTAGTTCATTGTTTACTGAGCTTTTCAATCACTTAAAACAAATCTCTATGAAAACCTAAGTGAAAAAGGAAAAGACATTTCGGACAGTTAATATTCATAAGGATGTAGGCATACACTTTGGACAATTGAAAACAATAAAGAAACTATAACTCACATTTTAATTTTAATAAGCTGGGCAATATATTTACATTCTAAAGTTAGTTTACAATCAGTTGTTAAAAGGACTAAGGGTACAGAAAGACAAATATAGTCACCTGAAGGAAAATGTACTAATTTTGACCTTGTTTTGTTGGGTGAATAATCAGTATACAAGCAAGTGTAGTTGGAGATGCCACTGAAGAGAATAAAAAATGGCTAAAGAAATAAAAGCATCCGAAACCTTCCTGACAAGGTTAGGTAAGGTCTCCAGTAGTGGATGAGTGATATAATACTTCTTGTCTTTTAACTTAATAATGTGCTATGAAGAAATAAATTGGAAACTGAATAGTGCATTATGAAAGAATAAATTGGAAACTGAATAGTGCGTCATGAATTTGTCTGCAGTTTAGTTAGTTAACTGACATGGAAGAAAATATTCTTTTTAAATGTGGGGATACACCTGACTGCAGAAAAAGAGATTGCTGACCTGTTTGGAATGTGGATTTTCAGTTATTTAAAAAAAACAAAAACAAAACACAACCAAACCTAAACCAATCACAGACAACAGAAAATATGTTACATAGCGTATTTGCAATGAGAAGGAAGTTGAAATGTTTTCAAAAGTGTGTATGTGTTTTAATAAATCTATTAGAAACCATGTAGTGTTTTGGGGGGTTGTTTTCACTGATATTTATTCCCTCTTTCTCAATCTCTCTCTCTAATGTTTTGGAGTTTTGTTATCACTGGTATTTATTCTCTCTCAATCTCTCTCTCCTCTTCCTCAAAGTCTTTCTTTGAGGCAGCAAGTATGATGAGCCAGCTTTCTTACAAACACTTGGTGTTAAATTATGGAGTCTGCGTATGTGGAGAGGAAAGTAAGTAGAAACAATTATCTTTTTGTACTAATTTCATACAGCTGTCATTAGATTTTGCCATTGGTTCTGGGTAAAAGCAAGGGAAATAAAAACAAACCAAAACCCGGACAACCAATACATATTCACGTTGCAGTAGTATTAGTCTTGGTGTCTGGGAACTAGTTAGTATGGTGATAACAAGGAAAATGGAAAAGTTATATAAATACAGTCGCTGTGAGTAGTAACCTTTGTAAATGACTTGCAGTCATGTCTGTTCTGTCTGAGAATCTCACTTTTGAAAAGTTTTGCTGAACTTCTGAAACGAGCTTTTGAAATGCTAGAAAAAATTGCACTCCTACATCGTATGAACTGCATTTCGCTGGAAAGGGAAGTGCTTGGCTACCCAAGGAAATCTTCATTTACTGTGATCAGAAACACAGAAACTGCCACCCTTTCCAATCCACGTGCTGACTTTGTGAGCACAAATACAGCTTTGGGAAGTTTGGTTTACAGATCCCATTCTGAAAGTGTGAGGTCCCATTATTTCAATAAAAACACTACAAAATGTTAACAAAGATAAAATCTTTGCATTGCCTACAGAAGTAGGATGTGTTTTCTGATTAGCTTACTGCATTGTGGCTATGTATTAATAATTTTTTTTTAAGAACACCTGAAATACATTTATAACATGCTGTAATTAAATCTTAATTTTGAATGATTGTCATGCTTATGTGTGCTCTCTGCCAATATGAGCTACTTTGGCAATTTTCCCTCTTCATTCTGTCTTTGGGCAGAAATGTCAGTTTGCCCAAAAACCAGACATTTGTAACAAAAGAAGGATTTTGTAATAACTGTGTAAGCATACTGTGTAGACAGTTGTCTGCTTTAAGAGAGAAAGAATTTGCAGAAAAGAGGGTGGATTCTGAATCAATCAGCGCTTGCTTCTCTTAGGAGGCTAGAAAAGGCACAGTTTTGGCCAAGAACTTGTTACACCAGTTTCTTCACAAAAATGACCAGAAGTGTTTTTTCTAGTTTATTCGTTGTACCATGTAGAGGGGCTACATCTAAAATTTCAGATAATGTGTACAATTTAAAAAAAAAATATCCAAAGAAGTATGTGGTTACTTATTTCTCCTTTAGATCACAGTTGTCCTCTATAGACGGTTCTATTTCTGAAGGCAAGAGACTTACTACAGTTTAGCAAGACACAGTTACATTGAAATAGGAAGAGGGGCTGGGGTGTTTTTCTGTGAGTTAAACATTTATGTACAGATTTGATGAAAATTGCTTCACATAAGTGTAAGAAAAAAAATGTTTGCTGTCTATAAAATGAATTTGTTATAAAAATCGGTTTATTTGTTATAACCAAATATAATACCAGTAGTTTCCAGTGTCTTTAGAGTCTAAATGAGAAGCACTGTAATGTGAGCATCTTACAGCTGAAGGCAGGAGTTCAGTCATGCAGTTTGAAATTGTTGTATTGAAAAATGATGAAGACTGCACAGTACTGTGAAATGAATCTTGTTTCTTGGGTTATTCATTGGATGACTGCATGGAGACATCTGTTAGAGATATATATATATATATACACACCTATGGGGTCTTTTAGAGCAAATACTAGTCTGTTTTCAAGATGAGTATCTTTTGTCAGCACAGGATCATTTTTTTCTCCACTAAATTTAGATTTTAAACAACTATTAAGTGAATGACTTTAATGTTATTCAACTCACTACATGGATAATGCTGTACACTGCTATGTTGTATTAGAAGTTATGTTATTTATGGTGTCTTTCAAGTGATGGTGGAAAGATGTTTACTGGATTTGTTCAGGTGGAAACATATTCTGTAAAAAACTATTAAATCTAGTAATTTTGCATTTGAGAAGAAATTTGGAAAACTTCCACACCCTGAAGACGTATAAAAAAACATAGAATATTTGTAGCAATATGATAGATGTCAAATAGCTTCAAATTTATAGTTAGTTCACCAGGAAGGTATCAAAGAAAGAGATGAGTAGTACTGAAGTAAAGAATGGAATTTCAGGAGAGATTATTTGTTGTTGGTTTTAATTGTTGCTTTGTTTACTGTTTTAAATCAGACATCCTTGTACAAGAATATGTAAAATTTGGATCCTTGGACACATATTTGAAGAAGAACAAAACCGTCATCAATATCTTGTGGAAACTTGAAGTAGCCAAACAGTTGGCATTAGCCATGCATTTTCTGGTAAGTAGTTTATTTGTCAGTTTTGCTGATGGCTGAATTCAAGTGTTTCAGGCTAATAACATGTAGAATGGCTGAAATACTACCCTACTACTTGAAACTCTAGGGGGTATTTGAAAATGGGCTGGGCATATACCAGGTAGTTAGTGGATAGGAAAGGACAGACCTTTGTATCTTGCACAAAATGTAATTTAATTTCTCATTCTTTTATGCTTTATGTTTTAATTTGAAATAAAAATACATTTCCAGTAAAAATTCTTACATTTTCTTCTCCCCCTCTGTCCTCTGCCAAGGAATCAGTCCTTTCTGGTTTTCCCACCTCAGCTCATGAGGCAACGTAAGCTAATTCCTGAAAGTGTTAGTAGTTAACACTGGGAAGTGAAAACATAGTACTGTTCAAACTGCTAGTACGTTCTTTTTGTGCCTTAGATCCTAACATGACAGTCTGTTTAATTCAACGTTAAGGCCTTTATTTGAGACAGGATATGTGATTAGATGAATCTTTCCTTTAACAGAATTTAAATATTCTTGTATTCATTTTAAATGGATCATACTGATGGATCAGTATCCTTCAGAGTTGATGTACATCAAATAGTTTTAAACTTGACATTATAGGTAAATAATTAAAATGGATGAAAATTGGCTAGAAACTACAACTGAGTGGAACTGATGAAACATTTGAGATTGGATTAACTTAATCTACGATTGTTGCTTTCTTTGCTGATGTTTCCCTCATCCTGTAGAACATTGGTTTCTTTAATACTTTTTAAATAACTCTTCAACTATAAGACTAATTTTTTTGTCAGTATGTAAAGGATGCGTTTCTGTTAATAGGAGGATAAAGGCCTTGTTCACGGGAATGTCTGTGCAAAAAACATCTTGCTTATCAGAGAGGAAGACAGGAAGTCTGGAAACCTTCCATTTATAAAACTAAGTGATCCTGGAATCAGTATTACAGTTTTGCCAAGAGACAGTAAGTCTTTGTGTCAGCTTTCTTGTTTAGTGCTTCTGACTTAAAAAGTAAGTTTAGGTTTGGTTTTTTTTCTGGCCATTTTTCTGTTAACAGTAAGTTCCTGCATCCATCTGTCACTTCAAAATAATCTCTGCAGTCCTAGTCAGCAGTTTCGAGTGTATCTTCTTTATCAGCAAATAGTTACAGGACATAAAGCCATGGTTCTCCATTGTGTGAGGTTTTCTTCCTGCTGTTCTCATTTTCAACCTTTTTTTTTTCATGGGTAGTGCTATTAGGATCTATAATGTACCGTGAGTAAGTCTGTTGTGTCTGCAGGTAGCTGCTGGACTTTGTATCGTATTATTGATCAAGATTAAATTGATTATTTTATGGCTTGAAGAAGCTTTCAGTGTTAAAAGTAAAAGCACTTCTGAAAATGAAGCCCAGCAGTTGAAAATCATCTGCAGTAGATTTCTTGGGGAATACTTGAAACATCACCACTTGAGGATGCTAAAAATACTGGGCTGTCATCTACCATTGAAGCTATTCTAATGCTTTATAAACAGCAAAATTAATTAAATGAAAAGAAATGAAAAGTGTGTGCAAGGTTGTTATGTTAAAGAATAGTAATGTTACTTCAGTTTCATTATATAGTCTTTTTAATCATTTTGGAAAAATGAACACAATTTATACTTGGTTATTTTATACATGCCAAAAGAAGTAATGCATCTAAGAGCATATATATATATATAAGCAATGCACTGTTTAAAACTCTTTTTAAATGAGAAGCCTACATTAATCTTAAGAGCTCTCATTTTAAGGAGCTTTAAATCTACATCAGTACAATACCGTGTTTTAATTTTTTACTACAATTAGTATCAAGCTTAAAAATTGAATATTATGAAATTCCTTATTTTGGCAACTTGTGCTGTGCTGTAATGTGCCAACCATGAGCAAAGCACTGTTTACTCTGCCATGCAGTTCCTTTGCGGTAGCTAGTAAATCTTGGTGACACTGGGGGAAATACAAAAGTCAGAGCAAAAATACAATGCGGAAACAATGTTAAGGAATTTTTCTAACATTAGGTTCATTTTGCAATAAAACTAATGGTCCTCCACTCTGATTCATAAATACTATTTTTGTACATATTCTGTAGTTGTTTTTTTTTAGGCAGGAACAAAAACTTGGCAAGGTATTAAAAGCATATTGAAGAATGAAGTACCTATGGAAACTAAAGTAATTTTTACTAAATCAAGTACGTTACAGAATTTTCTGGTTTTATTATTCATCTTGACATGATATTTCCTTTGCGTGATTGCACAGTTCTTCTTGAGAGGATACCATGGGTTCCACCTGAATGTATTGAGAATCCCAAACAATTAAGCCTGGCCACAGACAAATGGAGTTTTGGTACTACTTTGTGGGAAATCTGCAGTGGAGGAGACAAACCTCTGAGTGCACTGGACTCTTCAAGAGTAAGTATTACTGGATCTGCAGTCATAAAAGTTCTTTCGATGCTTCTAATTTAAAACATCTGCTCTTGTAAGTATGTAAGCCATGTAAAGTGGTGTGGCCCATGACCACTGTAGGAAAAGGACACTTTTACTCGTAGATAATGGGCAGAAGTGGTGATTTGACGTTTGGTTTTACGTTGTTTGTTTCCATTTTTATTGGGACAAGGTACAACCTTGCCTGTATGATCTTGTTAGTATTTCTGTTGCTTTGTTGCAACAGTGTATCACTTTAAACAAGAAGTATTCCTAACAGTGTGCGTGGATATTAATTGGTGTTTTTCTAGTAACTGAACACCTTAAATGCCATAGGACTTTGTGGGTTGCAGACAATTCTGCTGTTTAAGCTAAACCAGAAATGGTAACTTTGTCTCAGCTAGGGGCAGGGGTTGGAGGTGAAACACATTCCATGAAAATATTTCTTACATATTTGCTTCCTTAGTTGGAAGTAAAAAGATTATTTCCTTTACCAGGCTACAAAAAGATTTGTAGTGGTATTTTTATAAAGGGACTGTTACCTTCTTACAAAGCCTGATCTGATTTCTAGGATGTTATGATCAGCTCTTGTAATAATCTCCAAGGTCTACCTAGACCTAGCTTATAGATACTTGGGTATTTCAGAAGTGGCCCTCCTTTCCTGTACTTATACACATTCTTTCATAACACTCATGAAGCTCTTTACAGCTGGAGGAGCTCAGGCAACTTGCAGGTGGGTAGAATTTTCTGCTGGACCAGTCCAGTTGAGGTTTTCAGAAATTACTGACAAAGGAGACACCATCTTTCCCATTACCATTCTATATTTTCTGATCTTCCAGCAGTAGCTGACTGGGAATTTCAGAACAGACTAACTAATTGCAGTGTTGCTACATTGTTGGCCTTTGCTTTTGATATGAAATGGTCATATGTATGTTCCATGAGATAACAGATCTAACTTGAGAGCACTATTTCTTGGCTGCACTGGTGAGAATGTTAAGGCTTCTGCACTTTTTGTGGTTGTATATTAAAGTGGTTTTCACCTATTTAATTCCAGAAACTGCAGTTTTATGAAGATAGACACCAGCTTCCTGCCCCCAACTGGACAGAACTAGCAAACCTTATAAACAACTGTATGGATTATGAGCCAGATTTCAGGCCTTCATTTAGAGCAATTATACGTGACTTGAATAGTTTGTTCACTCCAGGTGAGTCTGTGATACAACAAGAATGCATTAGACAAAAAGAACCCTGATTCCTATTGATTCATTTTCATGGGGTGCCTTCCTTTTTGGTGTGTTGACTCAGGACAATCTCCAAACCAGCCCTGAAATCTAAGTTTGTAAGGACACTATGTTACTGCTCTTTTAGTTTGCTTTAGAGGAGAACACGTTAAAAGTTAGGATTATTGTTCAAAGTAGTTTTCTGGTTTGATTAATGTCTGTCACAAACCTTTTAGTCGCTTAACTAAGTATGTTACATTTGTGACTGTCTTTCTTTTTTCTCCCAATAAAATATATAGGTATCTTTCTTTTTTCCAAGTGGCAGGTGCATGTTATCACAAGCCCTTGTGAAGTTTACATTTCTCCCCTCTGCAATAATGGAGCTGTTGCACAATAGTTGCTAGACTTGAAGTACAGTAGGTGTGCAAAAAAGAAAATAAGGAAATTAAAGCAAGAATCACAATTAGTTATGTCAAGTCATTTGGCTTTTTTGTAATACATCTTTCTCTTTTACTGCAAACCACTATATAGAAATTAAGGTAATTGTTAATATTCTACTTAGCTTGGGCTATGCAAAGCAAAGGTGGAACATGGCATGATTGCAGTAAGTGTTTTCATTCTCTTACTTGCTTTTCTGTGTCTCCTGTTCCCTTCCTTCCCTTTTTCCTCCTACTCCTCAGATTATGAGCTATTGACAGAAAGTGATATGTTGCCAAATATGAGAATTGGAGCACTTGGATTTTCTGGTGCTTTTGAAGATAGGGACCCAACACAATTTGAAGAAAGACATCTGAAGTTTTTGCAGCAGCTTGGCAAGGTAGGATGTTTTGAAATTCTCTAGTTGCCTAGGAAAGAACCATCTTTTTCAGTTGGTTTCTGATGACCCCACATACAATATTTACATTGAAACTTCTATTGCAGAAGTTAATAATTTCAGTCATATCTGATCACAACATGCAGTTCCTTGGGGATCTTTTTCAGGTTCACAAGATCATAAGAAAGGTAGCTGACTCTACAATGACCAAAAGGCTAAAATCCTTTTGAGTAATGCAGAGTTGCATCTGACATAATCTTCTTTTTTTTTTTTTCCAATACTTAGTATTCATATAAGAATGCTTCAGAGCAGTCTTGCATAGAACTAGTGCAGCTGGGTTTTTGGTGCATGCATATTCTGAGAAGTCTGAATATGCAGTCCCTGAATTTAGCAAAGTCTTTGAGATTATATGTAGGCCTTGAACTTTATAGGCTTTAGAAATCAGCATTTGGTTACCCGTTTTGCAAGTCATTGCAGCCTGGCTGTGTGAAGGCCTGCCTAGACACATGACCAAGTGTAGCTGCCAGATCTTCACCCAAGTACCATTTTTCCAGAATGGCTTCTTGCTGTTTTATGTTTTTTATTGTCATGATAGCTATATATTTATTTGACTCCAAAGTGAAGCAGCAAAACTGCTTCTGTTTGCAGATGGTTGGTTGACTAAAACTGGTAGCATAGCACAGGGAGCAGGCCAGAGTGGTAGATGGTGACTGCATAAAGGAAGATAAAATTAAACAGAGGAAGGCAAGAAGACAAAACATTGAAACAAATGGGGGAAGAAACACCAAGAAACAGAGGAGAACCAAGAGGAACCTAAATGTAGCGGGTTTTACAAGTGCAGGAAAAGGAGTATCCCACTGACCGTTCGGGAGTGCAAGTGGAAATTTGTGAAGAAGGGGGGAGAAAATGGATGGACATCACGCCCTCTCCTTTCCCTCCTTCACTCCCATACCATTTACTTCCTTATAGAAGGAAGTGATCCTGCACTGTTTTTCTTTCAGGGAGGTTTTGTGGCATTTCACTTAATTAATTGTGGTCACCTTAATGCTGATACAGAGAGTACTGAAGCAGTATGAACAAGCACTAAGAAAGAGTCATAGATGTGGACTTGTTTTCAATTCAAGTGTTTCCATTTGTGATCTAGGGAAATTTTGGCAGTGTTGAGATGTGCCGGTATGACCCCCTGCAGGATAATACTGGGGAAGTGGTGGCTGTGAAAAAGCTGCAGCACAGCACGGAAGAGCACCTTAGGGACTTCGAAAGAGAAATTGAAATACTTAAATCTCTGCAGCATGATAACATTGTTAAATACAAAGGAGTATGCTACAGTGCAGGTATGTGCTATATTGAATACACCTTCGGGTGTATATCTAATTATGCATACTGAGAAATTCAGAGAGGTAGGTGTTTATGAAGGTCATTGACTTGTTCTAACTTTAACAGAGCTTAAGAGAGTACAAAGCAAAAGAAATAGTGTCTGTCGTATACTACTCAGTACAAGGTGGACATTTTATTTAGTTTCTTTATCTTAAAGCATAAAAGTCTTCCCAGAAAAGCATTTAGAGTTAAGTAGGAAAACGCAACCGTTTTGTAATTGATGTTGTTTTTTGCTCGATGTAATGTCTTGGAGTGGATATTACCAATTCTTGTACAGCCTATAGAGTAAAAGACTAGACAGTAAAAAGTTTCAGAAAAAAATGTATTTAAGTGAACTGCTGATGCTGTTAAAGTTGGTGAATGAAAGTATGGATTCTCCCCAGGATCTTGCTGTAAAAGGAAGACTGTTGGGTTCAAAATCAGACTTAAGTTTTTAAAGATGATAAAATTGCAGACCAGTTGATGTTAGTTGCCATTCTGAGTTTCATTTCAGAAATGAGAGGGAATTACATGAACACGGATATACATGTGGAACTTTTGCTTTAGGAATAGTAGCTAAAGTATTGATGGGATAATCCTGATTCGTGATGCTCTGTATGTTAAGCATATCCACATTATTATTTTGTTTGAATAAATGGCATTCCCTGAACAAATGCAGTTAACTATTATATGAAAAATTGCATAGTGATGTACATATATTAGCTTTTTGCTATTCAGCCTATTTTCTATTACTTTTATTCATAAACATTTGTAAATATTTATATTTCAAAAGTTGTAATTGGAAAATGACAGAAAAAAATAAGTGTATTTTATGTTGCTGTAAAAGGTCGTAGGAATCTAAGATTAATTATGGAGTATTTACCATACGGAAGTTTACGAGATTATCTGCAGAAACATAAGGAGAGGCTGGACCACAAGAAGCTTTTGCTGTATGCTTCCCAGATATGCAAGGTAAGAAATTAAGGTGATTGATATTTTTCAATAATTTTTTGTCTCCTTGGTCTCATTTGTCTCAAAACAACCATCAATGGTTGTTTTGGTGTATCTTTTATAATACTGTTGGGCTGGTAGCACTACATAACCCTAAAAAAAAGTAGCAATACATTTTCATGTACTCAAGAACTGGACAAACTTCTGAGTATCTTAATAGAGGATGCTGAAACTGGCTGGTCTGCTGATTGAGGCAGAATATACTGCATTTGTTGTTGTTTATTTTACAATTTGTTTAGCTTATATTACTTTCAGAAGAATTAAAACCTCTTTTCTCCCTAATGAGAGCTGAAGTAAAACATACTCACCCAGGCGAACTGTTCGTGACATACTATAACAGATTTTTCAGAACTTGGACATTAAACTATAAAAGCACTGTAACATCATGTCTATGTTTAAGAAATTTACTTTAAAATGCAAATGGTATTAGCTTATTTAGCAGAAAGAGCAAAGATAGCCGATTTCTATATGAAGAACTAGAAGCCATAGAAGTACCCAAAGCTGTAATAAATTATTTGCTAGTTTCAATGGTTGGTACTGAACATCTTCCATAAAATTCTGAAAACGGGCAAACATCTAATCTTTATTGTAATATCTCATTTCCTCAGAAAGAGGGCTTGTGGCTACCCTGTTTTTCTTCTGTTGTTATACTCCAGATATAAGAAAGTAGGGACACTTCAGATTTCATTGCATGTTCAGTAGTTTGGGGAAGGGGAAATGAAGATGAGGGGAGGAGGGGGCAAGGGGAGAAAAGGAAAAAAGAAAAAAAAAATGACTCCCTACACCCTCAAGGCATGTACTAGAAGTATTTTTAAATTCCTCTCCCCAATACCCACATCAAAGATGTGGAAACAGTAGGTTACTTAAAATTAATGAGTATTCTTCAGGCTTTGTCTGGTAATTGGTAAATCTGGTAATACAGAGCAGAAGACTTTCCTTCTGCGATATCTTCAGAAAAGGCCTGACAAGAATCAGGCAGGAGAATCTCTGCAAGAGGTAAGAGTTCTCCAGGCATTCAAACTTTCACATGGTGAGCAGAGCTCAGTAGTTCCCTGCTTGAAACTGGACTGACTCAGTAAAACTTTTGGCTGCTGAACCTGGGGCTGGTACAGAAGGATGCTGCGTGCGTCATGTGCTTCACTGAAGCAAGGCTACGTGTGTAGTCTCCAGCAAAACCTCCTTGATGGGCAAGCAATGTGCAATGAGGTTGGAAAACAGAAAATGTTCGCAAGTCTGTAGCAAGTGTCAGTTCTTTTCACAGAGAGGAAGGATTGGACGTGTGACCACCCACACAAAGGCAGTTTAAAAGCCCTCTGATCTATGTCTTCAAAACAAGAAGTCATTCTCCTGTAACAGGCATAAAAGATTATCTCAGTATTATTTCTGCAATAAAATAGCTTGTTATCAGTGCTGGTAAGTCACTGAAGAAAACCATCCTTCAAGTAAAGGGCGTCACCTAGGAGGATGCTGACAGTGAGTCTTTCACAGATCAAAGAAGCAACAGGGATTTTGAACACACGAAGGCTGCAGCCACTTACCTGCTTTATTCAGTGGCTGTCTCAGCCTGCTACCTGAAGGATCATAACATACCTGCCCTATTCACTTTCATAAGAAGCCGTGAAGCTTGCACAGGCTTCAGGCCTTATCTAAAGCTTTATCCAAAGCCTCAAGGAAGAATACTGGGAAGCTATCTCAGAACCCTAGTCTCTGAGACAGAGGTATGTGATGGAGAATTGGAAAGTGGATTTTCACCTTTGCAGGCAGTGCAAGTATGGCAGGAAACTTTGGGAAAGGAATTGTATTCAAATGGTACAAAGAAAAGGTTCTTAATGTGTCTGTCTCTGTACATAAACATATATAAAGAAGCACTGAGATATTACAGGTCTTCAGGATGGTGACAAAAAGTCAGAGTAGATGAAATGGCTGCTTCCTGACTACCTAAGCACCCACCAGGAGGAAGGGAGCTAGAATATGCCTCCTGCAGATGCTGAAGTGGGAGAATGTCCTGTTTCATGTGACAAAGCATGGGTACGTGCAGTATCAGAATGTGGAAAGACCACATACAGGATTTGCTCTTGAAGTATCTTCTGTTCACTTCTAAGGGAAGTAAAGAAAAATTAATGGTGTATGTGTCTTGCACTGTTGTTGCTGTGCAACCTGCAAAGCATAGGTTATATTGATCACTTGAAGATTTCACTCTACTTTAAAACAATTTAGTTAAAAACATAGTACTTAGGAAAATGGGATCCGAATGTTTTTCGTTCTTTAGCTGATTATATTTCCCTCTTTAGTTGTTTTTGCTTCTCTTTCAAAATTTGCTCTTTCAGTATATCACATCTGTTCTCTGTGCTGGTTATTTCTGTCACTCTGTTATTTTGGGTTTTTTAATAAAAAAGATCTTTTTTTCTCTGCCTTGTTGCTCTTCTCTCAAATGTATGAGAGCGAAATGAAGGCATGCTTGTAGCTGAGGGTTAAGATGAGTGTGTCTGCTTACTTGCTGTGTTTTGCCTCCTTGCTACTATACTGGGAGAGGGTTCCTGACCTGAAGGATATTTTTTGTGTGTATCTGTGAAAAGCAGCATTTTCAGAGGTGGCCTTTTTCTAGTGTTGATGTTTCTGTAGATGCAAATTAGTGCAGCTGTCATCTGGTGGAGCTTGTGCCATTAGTACAGCTTGTCTAGTGGCAAGCAATAGGACTCTACATTCAACTTTAAAGAATCCTGACAATGGAATGGCAAGTAAGGAATTTAACTTCTCCATGCATCTGATTTTGGGAATGTTCTTTTTTGCTTTTTTGGATCTGCATTTTATTAATGCTGGATGATAGAAGAAGAGTCTAAGATTGGATTTATTTTTCTATGTCGTAATGCTTAGAGTGCTTCAGGTGTCCTTGCTGGAGATCCCAACTTTAATGATAGAAACATTTGAAATTACATAATTAAACTCAACTCCATTGTTAGAGTAGTGCCACAGGATTAGGATTTCAACTACAAATTGCATTATTTCAATTGAGTCTCTCTCTTAGCCTGGAAAATACGTGTTTAATGGAAAAACTACTGTACTCAGAGAAAGTTTAGGACTCTTTTCCTTACAGTAGTAGTAGTAAAAATTTACAGCGTTCATATAGACTGGTCGTATCAGAAACCCAGGAGTCTCACTTGAAAAAGCAACGTTTGGTATTTTTTGGAATGCAGTGGGTAAGTGGGTAATGAAGAGCAGGGAATTTTTGGACGGTTTTGCAGTGGGCTGCAAGTAAACAACAGTGCCACCTTGCGGTGCTACGGGGTAACAAGAGTCTGAGAGGAAGATTAGACTTTGGAGGCAAACTATTTCTGAGGTTTCTCACTTAAAAAAAAAAAAAAGAAGAAAATCTTTTGGCAGTAATAGCATAACATTGATATTACAGCAACCAGTGGAAATACAACAATAGGCAGAGCTGCGTTGGTAAATAATGGTCCATACAGAAGAGAAAAAAGACAGACAGGTAGGAATGCAGTCAGAGAATAGTTGTCAAATTAAAGAAATCATAATATAAATTTTCATAAAGCAATCAGGAAAGCAGATGTACAAGGTGAATAAAAAAGATTAAATGAAATGAGTAAGTAGGAGAGTCTTCTCATCTGCCATGGATTGTGTGGTTTAGCCGAAATTTTGTTTTCTTTCTGCGTATCACTGGCAAACTGCATTTGGCCACGGAAAGGAGCTGTAACAGGTATCCAGCTATGTTATCAAAGAACACCTGGCTCTGAGGGGTGCTCAGTCTAGCTCCCATCAGTTAAGGGAAGTCCCTGCACTTGGAAAAATGTAACTCCTCAGAGAATTACACACGTTCAAGCACATCGATTTCGGTAACAATCTGTGTTTGGTTTTAACTTTGGGATTAATTCATCTCTTTAGGGGACGTGCAGCTACTTAACGGTATTTTCCTATTGTGTTTGTGAACATTTTTCCTAGGGCATGGAGTATCTGGGTACAAAAAGATATGTTCACCGGGATTTAGCAACCAGAAATATCTTAGTGGAGAATGAGAACAGAGTAAAAATTGGAGATTTTGGATTGACAAAGGTCTTGCCACAAGACAAGGAGTACTACAAAGTGAAAGAACCTGGTGAAAGCCCTATATTTTGGTAAGTCTTCCTTTGGTATGTGAAATCACGGCATGTTTTCAGTTTTTGCAGTTCAGCCAATTGTTTTGCACATTGTGGAATTTTTAAGTGCAAACTCCAAATCAGTTACCCAGCATTGTGAAAGTCACATTCATGATGTTTGACTTTACAGAACAGAATGTAACTGTAAGACTTCTAAACATATGGTTTTTCTAATCCCTCTAAATATTACCAAAATATTTAAAAGAAATAGAATGCAACAAGGAAGATACTCAAAGATAAAAGAAATCTGAAAGGGACCATGACCCAGGATGCTTTTAAAATTTTAGACCTTTCAAAGGTTCTCTAAATACTGGTTGTTCATATCTTCTGCCTGAGATCTGTTGGATAGACCCTGTGTTGACCAATTGGAGTTGAATGCCACAGACTGTAATTAGCAGGGATAAAGTGTTGGGTTGAATATTCGGGTAGATGTCTGTATTTGGGCATTGAGCTTCTAGAGAAGGTCCAAATTACTCCAAAATGCAGTAATGCTCCCAATGAGCTGCATTTAGTTTGGAAAGGAAAAGAATACTCTGTGTAGACTCTTGAGAGATTGAAGGATTATGAAATGAAAACTGGTAGACTGTATTCAGAATACAAAATATATACTTCTGTTCTATAAAGACACAGAAACACCTTAGAAAGTATAATGGCGTATAACTGTGATAGACACCATTTTATGTCCTGATAGCAAAAGAAAATGCCATTCCATGCATGTGATTTTAGTCTATATTTTAGTCTGCCTTAGGCACTGTAAAAATGTCATATTTAAAGAATAAATAATATGAAATGGCAGCTTAGTAGATGTAAAATTTAAGCTGTAAAATTCAAGCCTCGAACTTTGTACCAGCTACTTCTGGACTTACTGAAGGTGATGGAAGGATGCTTACTGTCTATAACCATCTTTCTTTCCAGGCCTTATCACATCAAAATCGTGTTTACTCGAACTACAGATAAAAAAAGTATCTACAACTTTGTTGGGAAAAACCAAACTTGGATACAGTTATCACTAACTGTATTTTTTTGAAGTGGTTTGTGTTTTCAATGCCAATTAACTATCATTAACAGCATAGTTGCTAGAGAAGGTACTGGAAGGAAGTGAGAACGTGCTGATGCCTATGAACAGAGAACACTTATTCATGAAAAAAAAATCAGTCTTTAAAGTAATATCTTTAAAACCAAAAAGACACATGTTACACAGAACAATATTGCTTTTGCTGTGTTTTCCAGGTATGCTCCAGAATCTCTGACAGAAAGCAAATTTTCTGTGGCCTCAGATGTGTGGAGTTTTGGTGTGGTCTTGTATGAACTCTTCACATATATTGACAAAAGCAAAAGCCCACCAGCTGTAAGTACATAGTTAATGGTTATCAGACTTTTCTTATTTGTTTATTTAAATTTTTGAAAATATCTAAGTTGTGCCTATACCTAAATAGGTTAATATTTACTGACCCTTTTCTGGAGATACCTTAGTGTTTGTGAGGAGGCATCCAATCAGAAGCTAAAAAGTATTAGTATCAAGCCACAAGAAGGAAGGGAGTTCTGAAAATTACCTGATAGTCTGTACATATCTTATCCATCGTATAACTCCTAACTGTTGGAAAAAGATTTAAAAATCTTTCATTATAGATTGTTTTTTCTTGTCATTTGAGGAGAGTAATTCCAGATGCAACTGTTTCATTGCAACATGACAGGTATTTTTAAAAATGCCATTCCAAATCTAAGGCTCAGCCAAACAAATACGTTAGCGTTAAGTTGATGTAAATAAGGTAACCTTACAGTTATTTGGTTATCTTACAGAACCCAGGTTAGGAAGTCAGTGAAGTTCAAGAAAGAAAGGGAGTGGCTTTTTGCAAACTATTGGCGGACTCCTTTAAAGCCAAATTTATAGTGGATGGAGGAGAAATACTGTGATTATTGATATATTCTCTGGACTCGTAATTTTTATTTTTATCATTGTGAGATACTATTATATTTATTCTTATTTATTCTTAGAATTTTCCCTTGGTAAGAATATTGCAGAGTCTTTTTTTTCTTTAAAAATTTTTTATGACAGTTGGCTTTCTGTTTCAGGAATTCATGCGCATGATTGGCAATGATAAACAAGGGCAGATGATTGTATTTCATTTGATAGAGCTTTTGAAGAATAACGGACGACTGCCGAGACCGGATGGATGCCCTGATGAGGTGAAGTATTATCTTAATGTGTTATTGTAGTCTGGAAGGTGCTCAGTCAGGTTGAGTACCTGGCAAATGCAAAACTTGCATTTTGTTCTGCTTGGTTTACTAAAGTATTTATACAAGTGGAATGGCTGTGTTGTTATTTTACCAATTGTATGATGAGTACAATCACATTTCTTTTCTGATTCTTTAGGTTGCTTTTCCTCAGGAGCCTAGAATGTAGTCTTTCTAAAAATATATGAAGTCTAACTATTATGGCTGACTGCTGTACTGGGGCACTGAGGCTTCTATTGGAAAAATATACATTTAGTAAGAGAATGAGATTAGTATATAGAACTTGTTTCATGGGAGTCTTGTAGAGAGATTCTTGTTCAGAGGTGTGAACTGTGGATTCTTTTGAAGTCTATAACATTTAGCAGAAGTATCTTAATATCTACGTAAGTTTTTCGTGATTAATTCCAAGATTTAAAGAATTCCTTATCTTAGTTATTTTCCTTATGTGGCTCTTCCCTCCTAAAGCATAGGAATACCAGTGTTTATCATGTATATTATTCATTGTCAAGCATTCTCAGCCAATAGCTACCTGCAGACCATAAGCACAGTTAACTGTATGAATCAGATTTTGTATGTTCAGGGCCTTCAGATTTGTATTCTGGTTCTTCATAGGTACTGAAGTGTAAACGTATGTGTAGCCAATCTCAGAGCAGACATATTAATTCTATGTCCTTTTTTTTTTTTTTTGCTAATTCGCCAATTTTTTTAAAAATTACTTTAATACTACTTCTAAGATTTCTAGTTTTCTCTTCCTCAGAGTAGGGTGCACTTCATCCTGAGTCAAACTGGTAGGTCTGCATTGGTGAATCAGAATCAGTAACGAAGGAATATAAGTAAAATAGGTATTGTTTTTAACGTGTCTAACTTCCAGCTCAGATCAATTGTTGCAACCCTTTAAAGTCAAGCATGCTTGGCAGTAATTCAAGAAATAATCCATTCAAAACTGGAGACAGAGTAGAGATCAGGGTCAAGTGGTCTAGCAGACAAGAGAAGGAATGGTACAGGTGGGGCAGGGAAGCCATGGGAGAAGTGGGAGTTTACAGAGAGTCAAAAGATAAGTCTTTGAAGTAACCTTTCTTGCATTGTATGTGTAAGTTCAACAGTTGTTGAATCACAAGGTTTGGCCTTTTGTAGATAACCTGAATGTCACATGTATAAGATAATACGTAATCTGTTTTACTGAAACTGTATCCAAACTAATGCAAAGGCTTCAATTTCTGACATTTCTTTGGATATCAAAGCAAGATGGAAATGTCTCTCATCAGAAACTGTGCCTTTCCCATTTGATCCTAAAAGGCCAGTTATCACAGATATTAAATATTCTAGATGCCTGTAGCTTACAAGCTGCTTGAGACTTGGGTCTAAGGCAGGAATTAGAGGTTTGCTGGAAAATAAGGAACCGGTGATGCTTTTTTTCCTGGGAGCTGTGCAGAGTATTCTTAAGCAACATATTAAAAAAATGTTAGAAGTATAAGAAGTTGGTAATAATGGTCTGGGTTAAATTAGTGAAAAGAGTACAGCTGAAGAGCTTGGCAAGTTTTTTTGTGACCAGATATCAGGTACATGTTTGGTAGAGCAAACTATTGCCAAATGCCTCTTGTAATGGAAATCTCTTCCAAAAATCATTTCAATCCACTTCTAGAAGTGGGGTCAGTTTGCAGAGTAACTCTTCTGGCTTGTTTCTGAATACAGGTGAAGAATAATTAAGAGTTCAGAATATGAATGTGGAGAAGTGTATGTTAACATTGCAAGGAAAGCTTAATTTAGAATTGTTGTCTTTGTAAGCCTGATTTTTGGTCAGACTTATAAAGCATTTGTCATTTTAAACATTTTTGAGCTTTCCAAAAAATGAGAGAAAGGAAGAAGAAAAAATCTTCACAAAATAACAAGTCTCTTAGAACTTTCAAAAACAAGCTGAGTGAATTTCCATACTAACTTCAGAAAAGATAATCTCCTTTCATAGTAAGAGCTTTAGCATAGCTAGCAGTCCTCACATCTTGCTGTCATTGGGATCAGCAGATAAACTGATTGGTATAGCAGGACTCCAGGCACACTCTTGTGCCACTGTTGCTTGGAAACTTAAGTTGGATGTTCTTTGGACTGGTTCAAAGTAGCTATTAACTATTTGTGGCATCTGTTTACCTAATACTGATTTTCTTTGTTTCTTCTCCAGATTTATGCTATCATGAAAGAATGCTGGAACAATAATGTTACCCAGCGCCCCACCTTTAGGGATCTTGCTCAGCGAGTGGATCATATAAGGGACAACATGGGCGGATGAGAAAACTGTCCCTCCTTCACAGGATGTGTTGGAATGCAGAACCAAATATACTTGGTCTGCTGTGTATAATTGACATATGTACACATGCGCATCTTACCTTTGCTGGAAGTAAAATCTGTGTGGCAAATACCCTATCTCAATCTGCATACTGAGGAATCCTGCTGGTTTTCTTTATCAGGATACATTTGTTACTATGAGAACATGCTGAAATTTTCAATAGGGAGAGAAATTATTTTTCTAAGTAAAATAATCTAATATATGGTCAGTCTACAACACCATTATTTGCCTTACTTGGCAATGCAAAAAAGAGGTGACTTAAAATGCATTGAGATTAAGAGATGAGAAGATGGTGTATTTCCTTGCTTAAACGGAGATGCACAGAAAAGAGTTCTAGTCTTTTCACACTGAGTGCATAGTGACATGGCACCCTGTTTTGTGTATTGCACAAGGGCTTGCGTTTGTTAATACAGTTTTATAATTTTTTCATTATTGATGCAGAAATGGCTTCTCTGTATAACAAAATAGAAGTGGTTATGTAACCCAGAAACTTAATGTGCCTGTCTGAATCAGTTCTCAGCCAGCAATATATGCAAAGAGATATAGTAGGCTGCATGATGTACTGTAAGTATTTTGAGGGAGAGGGAGCAAATTGTTCTTAATTTGGAGAGCCAGAAAACCTACCCATCGATGTGAAAATTTTAATTTAAAATGAAAAAGCAAACATGTTACCGAATTTTTCTTACTCTTCCTCTGAGTAAGTATTAGATTCCCTTTATATAATTGAAGATGCAGTGATAACAAGTAGAACCGAAGCCATTTTATACAAGGCAGTGTCTTCAGTTTGTTCTGAATATGAAAAAGCTTAACATACTGCTTTTAAGTACTGCTCTTTTATTCTTTCCATCTTTGTAATTTTCATGCAGTCGTAAGTGTATCTATAAATTGGAAACTTTTTAAAGCAGAATTAAAAAATCTAGAAAATGCCCTCCATTTCACAGTTCCGCGCTTTGCTGTTAAGATGATCACCTTATACCTTCCTTCCAGGACAGAAAAAGGAATGCTTATGGCCAGTACCAGATACGGCCAGTCACAACGACATCTAGTCTATTTTGTAATGAAGCTTGAGTAATCTCCTATTCCTTTCTGTGATGACACGCAACACAAGACTGTTTGGAAGGAGGAATTACAATTGCAATTGCTCCACGCTCAGCAGGGAGCAAGGACGTGATCCCAGTTACTGAGAACTGGAAGGAGATCAGAGCTACCTGAACAGATTATACTTACGCTGTATAATTTGACTTTTGAAATAAGTCTAACAAAAATTTATGGACAACTCTTCGGTTTTGCCTTCAGGCATAAAACTTGGGGATAATCTCGTATCGCAAAGCAGTAAAGTTGCAGGTTTTGTTTGTTTTTAGTTCAAGTAATATTTTTTTTCTACTTAAGCATTATTGTTTGCAAAGTACAATGCTTGTTCTTCTTGGACTTTTGCTGAGAGAAGTTCAGTTATGGGGATATACAGCTTAGCAAGCTGACCTGACATCCATTTTTGTATTTAAAATGAAGTGTTCATTTTTAAAATTTGTGGCGGTGACTCAGTGAGACAGAGGAGTTACTGTCACGATGCGCCTCCTTATGATTTGTGGTTAACTACATCCATTTTATCAGAATTTTTAAGTACCTCAACTTAAAAAAAATAAAAAAGTCCTTACTTGGTGTAACACAGTGCCAGTATAGCAGTGTTTTTTACCACTATGATGTTTCTCTCCCACAATCACTCATACAAAATTATGATTTTTTTTATAATACGGGAGACTGCTAAACAGGGAGGGCAGCATCAGCCCTCTTTCTGCTCACTGCATTTAATAATACTTCTGTTGGATTTCTTGCCACCAAGCACTTGCATAGTTAATTTTTTAAACTAATTTGATAATCAGTTTTTAAGCTGCAAAGAACTTTAAAGTGCTTTGTTCAATTTAACGTGTTTTTTCTGTTTCTATACATTGCTTTGAAGATTTAAAATTTTGTGCAAAAGATGTCTTTGCATTTGTAGTCTCTGTTGTGTGTGGGTATTTTTTGTAACAAAAGAAGATAAAGCTTTAAAGCAT
This sequence comes from Calidris pygmaea, assembly GCA_003697955.1. NCBI lineage: Eukaryota > Metazoa > Chordata > Aves > Charadriiformes > Scolopacidae > Calidris > Calidris pygmaea. The sequence goes on along the minus strand of QJSC01004499.1, from coordinate 289,582 downwards.
TGAAACAGCATTTTAGCTGGGATAACATATGCAGGAATTATGTAAAATTGCAGTGTATGACACTCAGTAGCTAACTGGTTTCCAATATAGTAGACTAAACATAATTTATGTAAAAATCTCAGGGAAGTTTGTGTAATGCAATGAAGAGATCTTCCAGTCTGCTATTTTTTCAAGTGAATAAAAAGTCTTTTTCTTGTTCTACTACAGTATGACTGATTACCTAGTCTATTTGATTGCATAAATATAGTGTTGAACTCAAGGATAATTTTTAAGTTTCTTGTGGAATTTTTTTTTTCACTTTAATACTTTATAATTTTTAGAGAAAGCCATATCCTTACACTGCTGTGTAATTTTGTGCTGTTGGTCAGGAACATACAGTCTTTTGTGATAAGCCTGTCTGTGCAAAGGGCTCAATCATTCAGGGTGAGTGTTCTTAGCTGGGTGAAGAGGACCAAGTAGTGCTGAGGACTCTCAGGGGATGTATGGTCATCTGCAGCGTCAGTGTTTCAGTCCTGGAGCAGGCCGAGTGGTTTCCTTAAAAAGTTCTTGAGGAGGTAGATGCAGTGATTTTGCTGAATTTGCCACTGCCAATTGTAGTAACCTTTTTTTTAAAAAAAAGTAAATATATACACTGCGTTTCGAAAGCTCACAGACCTACAGTAGCATTGTATAATGCTGTATTTTTATATAGCCTTTGTATTAACAGACTCTGTTCTTTGGTGTAGAAGCTTTCTTCAGTTGGCATTGCATTTGTCATACTTCAGTGTAATCATTATGCTACCAAAAATGCTGTGATGATTTTTTTTTTTGTAGAAAAAGTGATGGTTTATGCATACCTGACTGCTGCTACGATGTAGAATTAAAATATTAACTACTTTGCACTTATATTTGAAGTGAAAGAACTTTTCTGTAAGTAATATATCTTATGGAATCTCTGCAAACAAGTATTATATCTAGTATAATATTGGCTTGTCGTCTATCAGTATAAAGATGTTAAGTTTCAAAATTAGTTTTTAAATATATTCCACAACCTTGCAACAGTCATGTAATAAGCCAGAGGAGGAATGAACTTTCAGGAAAAGAACCCCAGATTCTTGTGAAGTCCTAGTATTGATTAAAAGCTTCCATAGTTGAGGTGATGATTACTGATTGCACAGATGAATATAACTGTAAAAAGATATGTAAAAAATTGTTTTAATTTTTTTCAAGATTTTAAGTATTCCATTGTTGCATTTAGTTGAGATGTTGACCAACTAACTGCCTTGAAATGTATGTTACTGTTTGAAGTATGGAGAAATGTATCTCTGGTAAAGAAAGCAAGTTTTACAGGAATGTATGATCACAAACACCCAGAGGATAGAGTTCTGAAAGCAAAAGTAGAAGCGTAGAAGAACAAGATGACTGATGGAAAAAGGCTGATGTTCAACACTGAAGAAGCTTTCCGAAATGTGAAATGCACAATGATTTATAAAAAATTGATGTATATTGAAAATGCCATACCATGACAAATATGTGCTGATATATTTCTAAACTGTGCATTGGCTGCCTTAAATCTAAAATACTCACAGAGACCTAACCTGACTGAAAACCACAAGAATTACTATACCAAAAGAAACTGCTTAAGGTTGTGCCATGCCAGACAGCAATTTTGAAAAGGTGTTTGGCTAAGAAGTTTCTTTCCGAATTTTGCTTTTTGAGTAAGAGGTTTATGATACTTTATATTAAAGTAGAATAAGTCCCTTTAGGGAGGGGGTGGGGGGAAGAAAACACCTGCTACTTATGGTTGGACTGCAAGCATTTGAACACGTCGTTTCCTGAAGAGAACATGAAAGGGATATTTTTTAGAAAACTGTGTGTTGATACCTGAAACTTAACTGTGCGTTTCTTTTGAGTTTGGATAGTGAAAATAAAATAATCACATGCAACAAATGGCACATGCCTGCCAAGAATTTCTTTTATATAATGCCTAGAAGTAGTTACTGGTGTTTAAATAGCTACTGAGGAGAGCTGGTCTGTTTGAGGGGGTAAGACGTGGCACATATGACTTCCGTGACCTTCCTGGAGGAGCCACACACAGTGTTTTTAACGTCTTTTAACTTAACGTGTACCAAAGTAAGGGTGGTATATTGGGTGCTGGGGGATTTTAAGTTTATTTTTTAAGTTTTCATTTAGCTAATCATTTTGGAATAAAGAAGCACTTCCCTTTGCTCCTCTGTAAATGCTGAGAGTGAGTCTGTAAGACAGGGACAACTAAGAAGATTGCCTGTTGTCTGACTACAGTTCTTCACAATTTCTGACACTATCTCTTATGAAGCTTCTTGATTTGTGTTACTTTGTTGTCTCCTTTGTCCTCACGTAACTTTAGACAAAAATTACCACCACTTAACCTTGAACAGGGTTGAATACTGTTAAATTTTGAGAAGGACAGTGCCAAAATGGAAAATATGTACATAAATACAAGGATCCAAATGTGTACTTGAGCTATTCTAGTGTGGTGGAAGTGAAAATTAAGGTAGTTCAGTTACGCTTTCCCACACATAAAAGGCATCTTATTCTCAGAGTAGATGGAAGATTTTTTTTTTCTTTTATGTGACAAAATACCATCCCAGTGAAGTTTAAAGGTTATTATAGGTACTGTCCTGCTGTTGCTCCCAACACATATTGACATCATTGGGGATCTTTAATTGATCTAGAGAACAAATTTCTGGGAAAATGAAAAAGCTTGAAGAAGAAAATACTGGCGGAGATGTAGTAATGCCATGAATCGTGTTGTCCCTATGTCATAAAGTATGGGACAAGATAGCCTTCCATTCGTTTTCGTGCCATGCAATAGTGTGATGTTCTGCTTGTACTTTGTGGTAAATATTCATAGTGATTTTAATGAATTCTGAAATACGTTTAGAAACCCATCAAACTTCATTCAGACTAAGTCAAATATTCTTTGTGGATAGTAATAAGGAAAGAAATAAGAATGTCGAGTATTTGTCTATATATACTTGCAAAGACTACCCCAAAATATTATGCCATAATTTCAGGAAGGAATCGGAGGCATTTGAAAGGGATGGGGGGGGGGGGGCGGGACGACAACAACCCACAGATAGAAATTAATTATGTTAATTGTATAAAGCAACCAAGACAGCAGATGCTAGTTCAGGTGTTTGTCTGTTATGGAGTGCTGAGACAGTTGACTCTGCCTTAGAAAGGCAGACAGATTATTAGATACTCTCATAACACAAATCACTGAGCAAATACAGAAACATTAAATACTAAGGTTATAGAGAAGTATTACTAATAAAAGCAGAAGAGCAAGGTAAAGCTTAAAATGCTTCAAGTTGTATGTGACGGATTATTTTGAGCGAAGCTTAAACATCCAGGAAAGGAAAGAACTTTTAGCTAAATTAATACTGCAGCACAGCAAGTATAGGGTTCTAACGAACCGTGTTGTGTTGCGTTTGTTGGTTGAGTTTTTTTCAGGGAATGAGAAACTGAGTAACATACTGAACTGAGTTATTACCTTAAACTTCTGCAAGACTGCAATAGCTAATCTACTGTGTACCTGGTTCTCTGTGTATCCAGTTGCATTTTCAGTATGCAGCTGTGCTATAAAACTTCAGCTCATTGAAGAGTATCAGTCAAAAAGACCAAAGCAACTCGTGTATAGAAACAAATCTGTATCAGTTTATGTTTCCTCTAGGTATTTTTCCCTTTTGTGTTACAAAAAAAACCCCTGACATACATATAAGCTTACTAGAAAAAAGTCAAATAGTGCTTTCTGCAACAAAGACAGACCACTACTGGAAGCTGTTATTTTCAGATCAGATTTTTACATTTGCATTCTGCCCAAGTCTTAGCTGAGACGTGACACTCTCTTCTTTTCTTTTTTATTAACCAACCTCCCTCTCCTCTGAATTACCCTATTTCTGCAGAGGAAGGTTTAACTCAGTGGAGTTCTTTAGGCAATGCAGCTTTGTTCCATTTGTCGAGTTTATCCTGAGACTCTGTGAAAAAGGTGAGCACCCTGACCGTTTTGAAGCTCTGTGGTAGTATGTCCTGTGCTGGGGTGAAACCCGAGGAAGGTTTTCATTGGGGAAGGGCAGTGTGCGCACACGGTGAGTTGCCATATATTTTCTGTAGCATTTCTGTCCCGAGATGTACAGAAGGGCTGCGTCGCACACGAGTAACGAACAGCTTGGTGCTAGAGAAGCCAGTGTGATCTCTGTTTGTGTCAATTCCTGTGTTTGTAGGGGAGGTACCTGCTCTCAGAAAGCCAAACCAGCCACAGTTTGTGACGGCACTGCACATCTGGCTTGCACTCGGGTAAAGCCTGTGATCTGCTACCCAGTATTAACTCTAGAAAATAGGAATTCTAAGGCCAACAGCAGCCTAGACAGCAAAAATGCTCATATTAAAGCCAAACAAAATTGGACTGAAAGGAAAAACTTGGAGAAATCCAGGTGTATAATAGCCCTATGCATGCAATTCACAGTGCCAGATACTGGTGGTGCAGAGAAGTCAAAAGAAACAGGACTGGAAGAACTAAATCTGGAAAACATTTCAATAAGTAGTAAGATCTGAAAGACATGACCCAGTCATAAACCAGGTCATTTTTTTAACTCCCAGAGTATCTTGTTGAACCCTAGTGCTACTTAAATGCCTTCAAAAAAGGTATTTGAGCTACATTTGGAGTAATGCTAACTCAGTAATGCTTTACAGCACCAAATAGAAGAAACACGACGTTGAACACCGGGGGTCTGGGGCAGAGCTCTGCCTGCTTCCAGGGGGCTTCGGAGGGCACTTGTGTGCCCCGTCGTTCCAGCTCACGGTGGTTGCAGATCCCTCTGGGAGCAGGGCTCAGTCTCCCTGTCTGGAGGTGTAAGGGGAGGGGGATCCCCCAGTCTCCGAGCTGCTGTGTGACAACCAGGCATTCTGCTGGGGGCGTTTCTGTGAGGATTTTGTGAGCCCTGGGCTCGTCCTTCCAGAGTGCATCCTTCTGCACCGTGGCTGTGGTGGAGATTGTGGCAGGTGGCATGGGTAAGTCATTTTTTTTTTGTAATGCTATCATTGAAAATGATGAACTAATCAAGCTAAATTGCAATTGCTAGGGAACATCAGCAGAAGCTACAGAAAGTATATCGGAGCTTCTAACCCAAAAGTGCAGTCTACTGGAGCATGAACTGGAGTTGAGGAGCACAAGGTTGTATTTAGGGCATGAGCACTGATGAATGGATAGCTGGAATCACGCTTCCCTACTTTTTGCATCCATACCTTTGACTAATATTCTTTTCTTAGCAGAAGAAATTTATGATAAGTAGAAAGCAGAAGGGTATTCAATATTGAAAGCTCTTTGTGAGGTGCAACTTAAATTTCAAATCCATGGAAAAGATCTAAATAAAGAATATTTGCATGTCAGCAAGATAGTGGATATGCCCTTCATTTCTTGGGCCTAAGCGAGATTTTATTACTTTTCTGTAAGGCGTATAACTCTACAGCTACAAGGAATTTGATAAGGGGATATCACGGCCTCCTTACAAAGGCCATCCCACGTTGCCAGTGTCTGGAAGCCATGCTGTTACAGGAGCAATGCCATATGGAAGAAAGAGGCTGCCCTAGAGGAACTTTAGTCTCCTGCATTGGGACTGTTGGGCCCTTAGGACCTGTGGCTCTTAGAGCAGCATCTCCCACTAGTGTGCTCAGTCGGTAAGTGTGCATGGTGGGACAAAGTTAACATCATATTTCATTCTCTCTGTAATACAGCTGCCACCATATTACTGATTTCTTAAAAAGAAAAAAATTCCTATGAATGTAATAACTATTAGTGATTTTACTTTGCTACTATAATCATGTCTACTGTTTTACTGAATCTAGAGAATTCATTTTAACTTAAGTCTTTATACATACATAACGATTTTTAGAGAGCCTTTGTAAAACTTTATTAAGAAACCAAGTATTACCAAATCAGATATTTAAATTAGTTAAATATAACTGATTATACAGCTCAAGTGTACTTCAATTCATATAAAATTGCAGTAATTTCCCCCCAACAAGCACTCCAGTTAGCAATCATCTAGTGTATTATTGAGTACATCTAACTTGAACGATAAATCAACAAAAGCTAAACAATTACATCAAGAGGAGTTGAAAGAACAGCTATTAAATGTGGGTGGTAGTTACGTTGCCTGAGCTACAGCCAATTGAGCTCTAATCAGATCAATGGGCTTTCCTAACTATGTCATTAAAAACTCTGAGCCAAGTCACTATTAGAAGTGGCTTGTCCTCAGAAGTACTGATCTATCAATTAAAAAGGCAATTTGAATTTAATGTTAAACCTAAGCTTAGCTTCAGCCTTCAACAGAAGCACATCTGACATAAGGACATGAATCCTTCCATTCACTTAGCCAAAGATATTGCTATTTAAAAGGATGTTGTGACAGCAAATGGAAAAAAAAAAAAAAAAAAAGCTTTCCAAAGGTAAAAGGACTTCTCCATTAAGTACAAAACAGCTTGCAATCCCACTGCAAAATTACTAAGTGGGGAAGAGCAAAGTTTCACAAATCTTTCAGAAATCACAGGAGAGTTCCCAAAGTGAGAGAATACCAAATTCCTTACCTATGAGGACTGTCAAGTGGCTTTTAAAGGAACTGACAGATGTTTCAGTAAATGTATAGCTTAGACTAATGGACAGGGAGATTGAAGTCATTCTTGATGAATGTTTATCCAATATGCAGCGAGGATCCCGCAACCTCTATGGGAAGTCTATTCCAGTGGTTACTTTTCCTTGCTCTTAAGAACTCTTTTCAGATTCTAAAATACATTTCTATAGTCTAAACACATTGCTCTTGTTCCTACATTGGTTGTGTAAAAAATTTCTTTCTTTCGTCTTTACTGTTACCTTTACATAGCTGAAGATTTCTGCAAGTTCTTGCCTCAGACTTTGCTCTGTATAAAAGAGCTGCCATTTCTGCATTCTTTCTTTATAAGCCATATTTTCTATATCTTTGATAATTCTTGTTACTGTTTTACAGACTTCCTCCTTTCTGAGTTGTGGTGTCCAAAACTGGGCATGGTACTGCAGGCCTTATTTATTCCCAGCAGAAGAAATATTTCACATATCTTACAGTTAAAATTCTCATTTATTTATCCCTGTATGATGTTTGCCTGATTTTACAATATGATATTGTTATCTCATTCTGTGATCCCAGACAATCCCAGATTCTTCTGTATAGCCAGACATCCCTTAAACTTACGCTTCTGATTATTCCTTAACTTAGGAAATAATTTCCCTGACTTTTAAGATCAGTCTGAACTCTTCCACCATACTTTCAGTCCCTTCCTCCTTAGTGCCATCTGCAAATTCCTCTGCATCTTTTCTCTAATTCTCTCTGCATCTTCATTATCTCTCTTCCTTCATGCAAGCAATTAACGCAAACATCATATAGTACTAGTCCAAAGAGAGGATGCTCTGACCTCAGTTTGGTCTGTGTCTCCTCTTCGACAGCACACCTTAGATAAATGGCTGGAACACCATTCTAAGAGTGTTTGACAGTACTTCTCTTATTAATAGTTTAGTTCAGTTTGTGTTACCTTGGCTTATTTGAAAGGATTGTCAATTTTGATGCCAGGATATATAACATCTTACCTACTCACAAAATTTGGTTTTTATTTTTTATTTTTAAGTCCATGATGGTCATTCTTCATCATCTTCTAAGTACCTGCATGTTTTTTATTTGACTGTTTGCTACATTTCCCCTTGCCCCCTGAATTACAGACTCTGCCCACTTGTTAGAGAGTTTGTATATTTTTTTCCTATCACCTGAAAATTCTCTTGTCCTCTTTGAAACCCCACTGGTAACTATCGATGACCTTGCAGTCTCAGCCCGGGCTGTACAAACACCCAGCCCACCCAGCCTGCTCTGAATAATTCTTTCCTTAGCGGTGAGGGGCACGTGTGATGCCCAGCCGCACTCTGGTTCAGGCTGACTGAGGAGCAACCAGCCTCATGCCCTGTGGTGAACCTGCAAGCTGGAAAGCTCATGACTCACCTACACGGGAGAGAAGGTGCCACAGAAAAAAATATTTCAAAAGGTTGTTTCAAAACCCAAAAGTGCAACATAACCAACATACAGAACAAGATACCGGAACTAAAATGAAGGCATCTGTCATGTCTATATTACTGACTAGCAGCCAACTACTTCGCCCTATAAATATTACCATCAGGATGGGCCAAACCAGAGCTCTCCCTGAACTGCAGCTTGAATGCAGCCCAGGTGACTCTCCCCTTCATCAGAGACACCTCTCAAGGTTTGAGATTCCTTACCTGAGACTAAGACCCTTCCATACCCAGGGCAGTGAGATCCCTTACCCACGACGGATCCTCTGCGAGTGACTGATAGCATGCTGAATTGATACTCATGAAATAGTACTGATTAGGATATTACTAATCCTAAAGGTATTCAATATAATTACAAACATAGCATAGATAATTCCATTAGGCATAAACCATTGTCCAAATCTGAGACTAAGATTAGACCTAGCCAAACTAGGCTCCATAAGGAGTTTAGCAAGCATGGAGGTTCTCTCTGAACCTTGTCACTTAACAGGAGGGTCTTCCCTACTCTTTGCATCTCCTGACTCTGTGAATCACTCTAACTCAATTTTCCTTTATATGTTTCTTCCATGAGTAATTAATAGAGTGAACCTTGTCATCAAACTTACTGAACCGTCTCAAACCACTGTTAAACTTTTTAAATTCCATCAAATTTATTGAACTCTGTCAAACAATTATTTTAACTCAATAAAACATATTGCTACTTCTCTCCTTTGAGTATGGAGCATTCCACTTGTCTGTGACATTAGCCTAGCATTAATTCTCAGCACTAGGTCACTGATGCAGTTGTGCTAGTCAATTGCACTTGGTAATTTCAGTAAATACTGGAGGTATTA
>QJSC01004499.1:241513-280471 GCA_003697955.1 Calidris pygmaea | reverse complement strand
CCAGATCTGTTGCAGTGATTGTAATTAAATACCCCATTCCCCTGCAGTTGTTTTCTCCGTCTACCACAGAGTTCTTCAACACCTTTCCAGAATTTTCTAGGTAGTCTGTGTCCTTCTGGTTTGCTTTCTCATCAAAATGATAATTGAAATTTCCCATTAGTATGAAGTTTTTATGCTTTTGATTGATAAACCCTTTGGTCATCCAGAGAAAGACTCGTCTCCATTATCTTCTTTATTTACAGCCTACCGTGGTCCCCTACATGACGGCAATATTGCTTTTACTGAGAAATGTTTAATCACTCTAGGCTCCAACAGCCCTTCTGGACTAAAGAATAAGCACACACATCCTTGAAATAGCCTTTCAGTCTTAGCTATTAGACCAGGCTTGTCTATATGAACTATCCAACCAAATCTCTATCATGCCAATTAAGACATGATTTTTAGTATGATTTAAGACATCTAGCCATTCCTGTTTCCTATCCTCTTGCATTACTACATAATAAACTAATTATAGCGTGTGTATATACGTATATAAGCTAGTTATCTATTAATACATAATGAACAATAGCATATAATTAATACATTTTTACATAATGAACCAAGAGGTTTCTGCTTACCTCTCTCAAAACCACATCAGGAAGATACTTCCTTCCATATCCAAGTCTTTATAGTGTTTGCTGTCTTGTATGTGACTCCTTGGTTCATACCCTTTCTGCAGCTCCTCCGGTTTCTCTCCTGCAGAGGAACTCCCAGGGGAACACAGGTTGGCGAGACCTTGGCAGGGCTCCTGTCCCACATCCTGCCCGCAGCAGGCTTGGACTAGGCTCCTCGAGGCATTACCCAGACAGGGCTTGAAACTGCCCGAGGATGGAGGTGGCACCACCTCTTTAGTCCTGGCCCCACTGCTGGGCCGGCTTCTTGGGCAAAAGGCTACTGCTTCTCTCACACCTGAGCCTCTGGTGTTTGGCTTTATCAGCCTTTTGCCACGTAGTGCTGTGGAAAGCCTTGGCTCCTTGATGATCTCTTCATTGATAGCAGGGGGCTGCAGCATGGGGTTTTTTTTTGCATCCTCCGATTAGTTATTCAGGCCAACTAATTTAGTTTAGCTATAATCTACGTTTATGGTTAGGCTCCAAGGACAAATTTAAGAGATTATTGAATGCTGCAAGTCTGAAAGAGAGAATAGTTAAGCCAAATTAGGAACACCAGTGAAAGTTCACTTGCACACACTTCCAGGCAAAAGGATTATGCTATGAGCAGGAGAGGTGCTTTTTTGGAGCCCAAGTTACTCTGATTTATCGAGGCCTGAATTTAGAATAGGAACACAGCTCTGATCATCACTGAGACTCTCTCCTGACTGACAACGACTTTTAGCTTCCAATGTGGCCTCTCTGTGTGGCCTGGGACCCTCTGCAAGCTCAAACCCAGCTCACTGACAAATTTGGAGATGGATGCTGCTGCCTGAGTAAAGTTTTGGATGAGCTTGGAACCACAGTAAGAGAAAAAGCTTGTGCATGTTTGAAGGTGGATCAACAACACTGTAATTACTGAGGGTCTGAGGGGGACAGCAAAAAATTGGAAGATGCACTTCCTCATATAAATATTGGAAAGATTCCCAGGAATTGCAGGGTAATCTAAAATACCTGAAAAGAGGACACAGGGACCTTGAAGGATGAGGCTCCAATGAATTAAAAGTCCTCTCCAAGATGAGTGAATCTCTTTTTTAAGATATCTGCACTCTGCATCTCCAGGAGGCAATGCAGACAAACAGCTGAGGGGACAGACAGGAAGGTGTATCTACACTCTTCAGTGCCAGGCTGGAAGTCACTTAAGTTTCCAAAAGCAGAGCTGAGAATGCTTCTCTTGCATCAGGTGGATGAGCCTCCAAAAGTTAAACGAAGATTAAAAGTTAAATGAAATCAGACTCACAATTGGCAAACAAGGTCTGACTGGTTGCTGGACAACTGGAGCAATGCAGAAGACTATGTCTTCTTTCATGACCTATTCAGTTTCTGAACCTTCTGATTTAGATACAGACAGATGCACACATGATTCTGTCTCTCATGCATGATTCTACTCTCAATGAGAGTAGAAGAGGAGATCCAGAGACCTAGTGCCAAGAGACTTAAGATGAATGTTGGTAATACAGGAAATCTGACACGGTGTAAAAAGTACCGGACTGTCCTCTGAAGTGGAAGTTCAGCAACACTGCTAAAAACCTTAAGAGGTTCTGAAAAGTTACCTAGCTATAATTTGGTCCACATTGTTCCTTGCATCAGGGCTGGAAGGATCTGCGGGATGAATCTTCCCACCCTTCAAACTACAAGGTGTCTTAGTTGTCATCAGCCCGTTGCAGAACACACCGGTCCCTTATGTTACCGAAAGACGCCAAGACCCACAGCTATCACATTTCAGCCAGGCAGGAAGGTTGACCTTCCCACTGAAGTCTCTGCCTCTCAGGAGCTCTGCACAGAGGGCAAAAGACTGCTGGGATCAATCTGGCACCACACTGGAGCTCTCAGTCCAGTCTTGTGAGGTGAAATGAAAAAAAAAGGCAGGAGGAAAAAGCACATCATCACACTGTGTTGCTGCTGCTTGGGAAACACCTCAGGAGATTCCATCTCTTGGCACAGGGACCGAAAGATGCAAAACTACAGAGACAGAGAAGCACTTTCAACAGTGACTTTTGGTGCCAAGACTAGTTGATGCTGAGCTCGGTAACTTTTGTGGTGCCAGAAGCATAGATTCACAGGCAAACCCTTTACACCACGTTACTGACAGAGGGAACAACTCCATGCTAGTGTTGACTAAGCCACTGCAGAATGACGCCAGAAGAGCTAAAAATGTGTCGACCCAGTTCTGATGCAGAGGCAGACAGTGTGATCTTACTGCTCTGGGCTTTCAGCTTGTCTGGGAAAAACAGTTCCTGAAGAGGCACTCCTCAGAGCCAGAAGCGATGCATCCCTGTCTGGCTGAGATTTCACAGAAGCTGCAAGGACTCGAGAGCCTCAGGTCACACAGTGTAACCCAGAGACGGCAGAGGCACATCTTGCTGGGGCCTATTTGGCCAGCCCTGCTTTGAAGGGCAGTACCCAGAAGGTTTCAAAGCACAAAGGCTGGAAGCTGGGTTTTGGTTCTCATCTGAGTTTCTGTAGGCGAGACACACTCTACCTTGCTCAGCTGTGTTAACAACAGCGAGCTCTTGAAGAGTCACAGGTATACAGCTGGCTTTACACCCTCTCAGGTTAAAGCATGAGAGCTGGCTGCAGCTGAGGAGCTTTTAGCATTGCAAATCAAGCACAGGAAACTTCCAGGAAGCGTAGTCAGTGGGGACATTAGGTGGAGGAAAAGAGGCTGATGCGCCGTCACAGTTTAGTAGCCCCATCCGGCAGCAAAGAACCGCGTGGTCTTTGTTCACCCCCCCCACAGGTGCAGTATTTGGTACCAAGACCTGACCACAAAGCAGCTGGAGTAACAGTCACGTATCTCCGTTGGAGCTAAAATCCGGGGAAAGGAGCCAACAGCTCGGGTGTTCGTTCCCAAGATACAGAAAAGCTGTGCCATGAAAAAACTCGTATCACGTGTGATGGTAATGTGGCACAAATGAGAAAAGCCCCCCCCTTTCAGCTGCTCGCTGCTACTGGTGAGTGCCTGCGGAGCAGCAGATGGGATACAGGTCGATCCAGGTTCTGTTCTGCTGAGCAGCAGAGGAGTTTGCTTTCTCTGTTGAGTCTCTGCTGCCTGCTGAGGAGAAAAGATGGTAGTCTCAGGAAGTCTTCCAAAATCTCAGAGTGCTAGCTCTAGGCCTGCCCCTGGCTTTGCCAGAATTTAGCAATAAAGGTTAACTTTTTTCCTGCCTATCAGCAGAGGTAAAAGAAAAAAAAAAAAAAACAGGTTACCACATCTATTCCAGTAACTCAGAAATCCAGATGTTTTTTCCTGTATGGTTTAAACAACTGGCAAATTAATCAGCTGACCAAATAGGACAAGACACAGAAGGGAGCTGTGTCCTCTAGGTCACTGGGATTTGTCAGATAGCTCTCTGCAGCACATTCAGCATTCCGTGTATGGTGAAACTTCTACCCTGTCATCTGAGGTACTTGGCTCTAGCTGTATCACAGTCATCTCCACAGTTCTTTACATAAAGAGCTCTGTCAGGTTTTAAGTAAGGCTGTAGCAGGGAATAGAGCCAGAAAACCTGTTGTATCTGCTGCTGTGGATTATTCCCATGACTTTTGACTTCAAGGAGTTCATAGTCTGAATCAGACTACACTCACAGTGAAAAAAAAGATCCCCAATAATAAACTTGCTCAGACGCAGATAGCAGTGCTAGTATGAGAATGAGAATCACAAACTCAAAACACTGTTCAGAAGATGGCTCACAAATCTTAACAGATTCCCCAGAAACTGGACACTCCCCATGGGTTAAGACTACATGAGTGAGACTGCAATTTCTGTAAGTAGCAAGTCGCTAAAACAGTGCTTTTCTCAATAGCTAATTGTTCTGTGAATGAGTGGGAAAAAAAACCCCAAAGGTTATTTCTTGTGAAAAGTGTGTGTTTCTGAACAGTTGTGATGGTAAGCACAGTGTGCTGCTTAGAACAACTGTGCTCACGTTTATGCTGCTATCTACATACAGCCGTGCTCCGCAAGGAGCAATCAGCAGAGATGGTGTCCTTCGGGTCAGCTATTTGGATCAATGTGCCAACTCAGTAATTATTTTACATCTTGAGCTGTCTGCTCCAAAATGCGTTTGCTTCCCCCGTGTAACTAGTAAGACACCTCATTTTACGTAAAAGGTTTGCTTCTGGTCTTAAAAAAGTGCGTTTGGACACTGAGTCATGTAAGCAGGAGCAGATTGCATCCCCTAGACCTGTTGCAATTGAGTGACACGTAATTGTCACCTTTGATTACTTTGCAAAGAAACCATTATAAAATATGGCCCACCCACACAGAAAACATTAGACGTCTTTGAAAATTCAAATTGCTTTAAAACAAAGGAAATCTTTGCACGCCCTGGTGTATACATTGAGTCAAATACTCCCTTACTCTAAAATAAAGATTGAATTTCAGTCTGTGCCATGTGTTTGTTTCATGGCTGACCTGCGAAAGCTGTTACAGACTATGACAAGGCCTACTAAGAAATCAGATGACAACACAAATTTCAGCCTTTCCCTGGGTTATGCATGCTGATGTATCTTGACTCATACCTCTGAAAAATGCCTGCTTATGTCAGATAAAGACTGATTTTTCTATTTATAATTCTGTCCCAGCACGAAACAGTTCACCTTGAACACTAATTTCCACTTCCACTATTGATAGTTTTACCAATGGGTTATGTCTAACCTGACAAGTTATACTCCAGATTATTCTGTTCAAGACTTAAGCTCACAAATTTAACTACATTTTTGATTCACTCAGGATATCAGTAAGGTTGCTCACTACACACGCAAGCTGTGCACCTGGGCAGACCAGCGCTACTGGAACAAGCAAGTAGAATAAACACCATGTTCGCCTTTCCCAATATTTCTTTTTGAAAGTTTACTAGTAAAGTAAATGATGCATACAGGCTAGTTTTCAGTTTCATCATACAAAGCCTTTTGACATTTTCCCTTTTCTTAGCAATTCTGTATACCATTTATCCTTTGCCTTGCTAAGGAATCTTAACTCCCAAAGCCCTGGATCCTACTCACAAATTAAAGAAGTACTTCCCCTCAAACTCATGCTGTATTCCCCTATGAAATCCTGATCTAAACTAGTGTTAGGTCCCGGTACAGTTGGTCTGGGGTTTGTAAGGAGTAGGAGTCTCCAAACCTGTAATTATTTGTGAGCTGAAGTTGCTGGAAGTCCAGCTATCGAAGTTTAGCTAGCCTGTTGCAAAGAAAACCATAGCAGAACTTTACAGAGTTATCGTCTCCACTCGGAGTGACAAAAAGCAGTCATTACAACGTGTGGAAGAAGACAACTCATTTTTTTCTAAACATTGTTGTTACAGTGACAGAAGAGATGCTGCTCTACAGCTGGAAGGTAACGCCATTGATAGTGAATGCCCTCTCTGCCCACTCTCTACTTAATAAAACTGACATGGTTTAACAAATAAAAAGGATTGCTAGATGTCTAATTGCGGGAATAACAATATTTTAGGAAAACAGATAAAGAAGTGATGCAATAACTTCATTAAGAAGTTGTTCAATCAAAGAATGCTTTTCAAAAGACAATCTGAAGAATGAAGCACCATCAACCAGAGGAAACAACTGTGCGGTCTAAGCTATAAAGTATACTCTGAGTCAACTGCTGCTACAAAGCTAAGTGAAGTTACCATAAAGGTCAATAACTTCATAAAGGTCAGAAAAAAACAAAGACTTCAACTCATCAACAGTATAGCTTGAAATAAAAATTGTTACAGCTAAGAAAAACAGCCAGGAAGGCAAAAAAGCTTAGAAACTACAAAGATTAAATTAGCAATTTACAAACACAGTAGCAATTAGCAACTTAGAAATACACCTGAAGTAGCATAGACCAGCCTACCATAAGAACACACAAGAAGATGTCTGAGTGTCTGTAGAATAGGTGACCTGAAGCACATCCAACACTCCCACTTAGCAGCAGTAGGAAAATAAATGAGGAAGTATGGTAAACAAGGGACAATTAAAGTGTTAATACTTCACCCACTAACAAGCCCATCAACAAATATGGAGAAATTTATATTAAGAATTCAGGTTGCAGGTCTTGTATTGTGGTAAAGTTTCTAGTAAGACGATACTGCATAAAATAATTCTGCAATGAGAAGGAAATGGAAAAAGTGTGTCCAAAATAATCAGCAAGCTGAGTCAGTGCTGAGTGGAGCTTCAACTGGCAAAATATCCTTTCTGTACAGCTTTGTACCATGAATCTCATTTCAAGAACATCACTGGATGTTCTTTCTGTCAACAGAAAAGAACAATTCGGTAACACTTAATATAATTACACTTTAATGAAACATTGAAGTTCTTCCTAGAGTGTTACAAAGATATAATACATTTGTAATAGAAGTGTAAAGGCTCAACATTAAAATGAAAAGACTTAGTAAAAAATATAGGTTAGAAGTTACTGCAGCAAACAAAATCATTACAGTTACACTTGTGGATTTTATTCTTTTAAAGAGAACCAGCAGTATTGACTGGTACATAGAGACAAAATAAAATACAGTGAGAGTTTTCTTTCTCCATACAGTATTCAATCAAATAGCACTGCAACGAACATTGATTTCATGCATAATTGCAGAGAGGATTTTAAACTCTGCATATAGTACTTATTTCAGCTTTTGTACATCCCCATTTGCAACACATTCCTGCCAAACCCAGAGATTCACGTTTTCTTCTGGGATACCTGGTCCAAAGATAACTGTTTGATCCCACGGGGTTTGCAATTCCTGTTCCTCCCCTGTCCTTCTGAACAGCTTCCTCTACCTGGCGAACAAGTTCTTTGAAGTCATCCGCCACAGGTACATATTCATTATAGTCATTTAAACTATACAAGTCCTTAAATGTCTCCCACCCAAGAAATGGGCTGCTTCTCTGCAGCTGCTCCACTTCAGGACCCAAAATTGATTGCAGCTTGAAGTTTCCCAGTAGTTTGTTACTTGCTGTTCGTGCAGAATCTGTTTAAAAAGAAGACTTTCTTTAGGTTCAGACTGTAGGGGTATCAAAAGGAGCACATAACTCTAGGAAGTAGCAATAAGAACCATTTGTTAGTAATAAGTGAAGCATTTATCTGGGAGAACTGTCAGTACCGCAGAGCCTCCACTCCATGATTTACTTATAGCTTACTTTTAGGGGAAGCTTTACGTTCTAAAGGCTAAACTACCTGATAGACAAGGAGAGTACACGGCTACAACCATGACTGAGGTATAAACATCCTGCAGTGTGTTACTGATATAGAAGCCTCAGTATTTCTATAAAAATAAAAATTTGTTGTAAAGATGTACCTAGGAACCACACAGAATTGTGTCGTTTGGCTCATCATGAACTAGGTTAGACTAGTCCTCTCCCATGTACAACCACACAAAGTAGCACCATATGAAGATCAAATGTAGGGAAGACTAAATAAGCAAATATCGTATGTAAACTGCTTCTTACAGACTCTGGTTTTCTATAGCTATTTTCAGCTGATGCTTTGCACTCGTTTGGTTCATTTCTCAAGGCACAGCAGAGGCAGAATTTACTTAGAAACAGTTTCACTGACTGAAGTGTTCTCAAAAATCCAGCTCTACTTCCTTTCACTTCCCACCGTTTCTCTTGGTTTTAGTTCTGCAAGGGAAGTGGCACTCCTTGCTTCAGCTAATGTGAAGAAAAACAGTTCCTTCAATTCTTAAGTTAAAAAAAAAAAACAACTAAACTTGTGTTTGACTTGTGGTCTTAATGCTGTGAATATGTTTTTTTTGTTTCAGAAAGCTGAAAGAACATGAGAACATCCAGTGAACATTAACAGTTACTTAAATATAGCTACTTAATATATAGAAGCTAATTTTCATACAGAACAGCTGCCTGAATACGGACAAAAATAAAAGTGGTTGTAGCAACTTTAGACAGTAACTGCTATTTAGCAGGGAAGACTTTTAGATAGACAGCATACAGCAGTCAGGGCTCCTTAGTGACTGATGTTCTCAGAAGCTACCGTTAATAAAAAGGAAAACAAAGTTTGCTGGGAAAGAACACAGTCCCAGCAGGGACTCTACATATGTCATTTGTTATAATTACAAAGGTAACTTTTATCTACTACTCAACCTGTCAGGGAAAAAAAAAAAAGCAATACACTCCCAAGAATCCAAAATACTGGCTTCATTAACTGCCTGAGGTCTAAGGTTATTCCATTAGCAGTACGTTTGAACAAGAAAAAAGCTCTTGTAGTGCACATTTTAGCCACAATTCCAACCTTTGTCCTTGTTAGAAGACGTTATTTTCAGTACTCAAAATATCAACATAAATGAGAGTCATCTCATTACTTAAAATTACTGTTATATTACTCATTAACTGTTTCACCAAAGACCCCTAGAGCAGTTCTTACTGTTTAAAGTGCAACCTGAGGCATCATCCAAAAAGTCCCAGCCATCCTCCAACACGCCAACTCTTTTGCAGAGAGCAGCGCACCCGAGTGATAAAAAAACCTCAAACGACTCCACGTCCAATAACGCCCGCAGCGCGGCTCAGGAGGACGGGGAGCACGGCTTTAACCTCACTCAGCGGAGGAGAGGTTGAGCCCGGTCCCCCCCAGCCCGCAGAGCCACCGAAGAGTCGGGAGGGCGGCGAAGCCTCAGCGAGAGGCACTCCCCACCGCTTCCGAGGGTGCGCCACGCTCCCCTGCACGGCCGAGAAGGACTGTGATTTATTCTTCCTGGTTGGTTTGGTGGTTTATGTTTTGTTTTGTTTTGTTTTTTTTAAATAAAGAGTTCAGTGAGCCTCGGCCGCCGACAGGGCTGCTCAGCCCTGCGCAGAGCGATGTCTCCGAACAGACCAAAAACTTCGCGGGTCACCCCGGGGACTGCCCGGCCTTTTCCCCTCCTGCGCGGGTTTCCTTTCAGGAGGGAGGCGAGATCCCGACCCGCACGGGGAGCCTGAGGGGAAGGGGCGCTCCCAGGGCGGCTCAACGCAGGAGGAGCGAGCCCGTCCCCGCTCCCTCCCATTTCCCCCCACCTCTCCTCACCGGGCCTCTCCCGTGCGAGGCGCGGCGCCTCGACAGCCTCCTCCGCCCCCGGGGCTGGCTGGGCAGCGCCGCCGCCCCGGAGCCGCCTGTGACAGGGCTGCCCCCTCCGGCCTCGCCTCGCCCGTCCCCCGGACACTCACCGCCCGCGGGCGCCGGCTCCATCGCCAGCAGGGAGAGCCGCTTCCAGCGGGACCCGCCGCAGGTGAAGATGACGGCTCGGATGAACTCCCGGCCGCACAGCTTCACCCCGTACCCGTCCCCTTCGCCCGCCGACAGCGCGGCGGCGGTCGCCGCTCCCCGGCCGCCGGGCTGTCCCGGCGGGGCCGCCGCGCAGATCAGCGCCGCCGCGGCGCAGAGGAGTCGCAGCTTGGCCCCCATGGCGCCGCCCGCCCGTCCCGGACCCGTCCCGGTCCCCTCGGCGGACCCGCCGCCGCCCGCCGAACCGCCCTAACCGCCGGCGCTCGCGGCCCTCGAGCCCAACCGCCGCCGCCGCCCCGCGTGCCGCGCGCGCTGCCGCCGCCGGCCCGCCCTCCCGCCTTTTATGCGCTGAGGGCGCCGCTGAGTCACCGCCCCGGCCGCGGCCCCGGCCCCGGCCCTGCCGCCGCCACCCGCCGCTGCCTCGCCGGGCGGTCCCCGGGCCTGAAAGCGGGCGGCCTCGGGCAGGGCTGCCTCCTCTGTCTGCCGTCGCGGCTCCTCGCGCCCCCGTGAGGGTGCACCCCGCCTCCGGCTTCCCCTCAGGCCGGCCGCCGGCTCCCCACCGACCCGCGGGCCCCTCCGCGCCCTCTCCATCTCAGCCTTTCCGGGCTGTGGTCAAGTACCAGTTGGCGATGCCCCCTCTAATGGCTTCTAAAATGTGGAAGACTTCTGCTCGCCTGGGGTTTTTTTTTGCCTTGCAGGTCTAGAATCCACATAACTACTACGAAGGCCTAAAAATGTTGGGTGAAGCAGAAAGGCAGAAGCAAGTAGAGTAGAATAAACGTGCTTCTACACAACTACTTAAGCCACGGACACTTGAGGTGGGATTTAAAAGCCTGAATTCCTCCCATATTCAAGTTAGTTGTTCTGGACACCCATGTTCAGTGGCAGCTGTAGGCACCCAAGCATCAGAGACGCCTTGGCTCCGGCATGCGTGCCTTGGGGATGCGGAGCTCCGCGCCCGTGTGTTTCACCAGCAGCTCTCTGCAGGCTCTCCCTGACGAGGGTGGTTTTCTCTGGACTTACCAAGCAGAACTATGTGCCCTGTGAAAGTAAAGTTTGCTTTGGGGGAGTTTTTTTGAGCACGATAGGACAAGAAGTGGTTGTTGTTTCCTTTTATAAACAGCCATACTGTGGAAAACCAGAAAAGTTCATCGCCCTAAAAATACAATGAAGCTCTTGTTTACAGATCTTTTGTATGAGGTTTGCTTTCTATCCTGAGAGTGCTGTTAGTTTATAGAGAAAACCACTCAAAACTCCATCTAGAAGGAGAGCACAAAGAAGACGTGCATCCATGGCCTGGTGTGCAAAGGTGAGTGATTCACCTCTGCGCTGGCAGAGGAGAAATAGACACCAGTCACCTGTTCAAGGAGAACTTGGGTGTTTTATGCTGACCAGGATCTAGAAAGAGGTGTAGAATAGTGAGCAACCTGCAAAGTTGTCTGTACTTGGACTTTCTTTTTGGTCCAGTCATAAATGTTTTGAACAGTGGTACCACTTCAACAGTAGACACTAGCTATCATCCAGACCGTTACTGGGATGCAATCTGCAGAAATGGATGCTGCCAATTGAAAATTCCTGAAGAATAAAACCTCCATCTATTTCTCCCTCAGTTGAAGTCCTAACTGCTATTCTGTTACAGACAATTTGTGCTGAGATAATCACAACTTCACTTTTAAAGAGAGCAGCAGCTTGACCTTGTTCGTGTTGTGGACTTTTTCTGAAAATACCCATCACATCAAGTGAACTTACTCGTGCACTGTTAAGTAGTCTTCTAGGCAAGGGAATTGTTACCAGTGACTGCAGAGCTGTAGCCATGCGCAAGAGCACTACCAGGACTTTCAGGACAATAAGGGAGGTGCCTCCTGAGTCAGGCAGCGACTGACCCAGTGACTTACTTAGCTTGTAAACTAATATAATTTATCTTATACCCTACTGTGATGCCCATGCCCAATACTGGATCCAGCCTTTGAAAGCAGCAAAATGTCTGATATGTCTTTCTCAGAGTTTTTCACCAGGGAATTTCAAGAGAGGTTCCCAAATAGCAGGCTGACTCATCAATGTACACCACAATTTGTGTCTGTCCACAATTGCATCACAATTTGTGACTCTCTGACTCTCCACCTGCTTTAGTTTCAAATTTAATTGTAACCATCAGTTACTGTGGCACCGCATCTAACTCTCCCTAAGCAAAGGCAGGCATTATGATGTGCCAGGTTTTTTTTGTAAGAACCTCATTTTTCGCAAGTGTCTGAAGCACGTAACCTCCGACTACAGCACTCGAGACTGGAAAACAAATAGATCAAAACAGTTTTTCTGACCTCACCTGCTTCTTCATCAGGGCTAGTGAATGTGAAAGACCATTCTTCCTGTGCTTTCTGTTGCGCTTGTTGGTAGGTGATGGAGCACAAGTTGTCAAAGAGGGCTTGGAGGGAATGGCTTCTCAAGACATTCCTAATTCCTCAGGGGAGCCCACACTGCAGCACTCTTCATCACTCTTCCTGTTGAAAAGCATAGGCTACGAATGCTGTCTTGCTAGGATTAAAGACTGCAGCAACAGGCAGCGAGTTAATGAGTTTTATTAAGGATCATATCTGAATAAGCTGGCAGTAGTTTGACATTGCTTAATGTTACTACGCTCAATGCAGTTTCACTAGTAGGGTGTATGATGAGTATTTTTCCTCCAGCCATATTTTAGTAACATTGCCTTCGCATCTAGGGCTTTTGCATCTGCTGTGTTTTGAATAGTGAGTTATAAAGAAAGTTACTATGTTAGTCATGTAACTTTAAATCATATGAGATTTTATATATAAAAGCCCAACTGGCAGTCTGTCAGTAATTTGCGATGAATTTAAATCAAGTCAGAGGCGAGGTTTAATTATCTGTTCATCATGGCTAGAAAAACTACTTCTATTCAAAACAATACATAATAAACAATTTAAATGCAACCAATCTGAAGCAACTATCTACCTTCTTAGTGTTTGTATGATAAAGAAGAACAGACAACAGCAAAGACACGAAATTCCATTCTTGATCTGTAGGATCTTGCCCGATAGGTACATCCAGTGTACTGTCTCAATACAAACATTTTGTATTTTTTTAGTTTCCTAAAATAAGGTAAAGACAATTAATTGTACTGTTTCCCTCCCTTGCACTAAATTTTGGATTTGTTGGCCAATAGCAATCAAAGTTTACAGAGGGCGAGGGAAGTTTCGTGAAAACAGGTGGCTAAATAAAAAAGATACCCTTTAACAATACCTTGATAGCCTTGAATACCATGAAGGAAAGGCTTATTCACACGTTAAATGTCAGACAGTCTACACAATAGATCAGAAGTAGATCAGAAATGAACAGACTTCATTAGTCATTTTTCAGAGACTTCATTTCAGATTCATCCAATTCACTGCTGCAAGAACTACTTAGTTTGTGAAAGTTGCCCAGACATGAATTTACAATATTTCTAGTTTCCTTAGGACTAGACAGGGTTCTGCAAGAAATGTGAAATACCACTGCATGCACGTGATTGTTGAGTAAGTACCAGTGGTATCCAGCTAACTTACTTAGGGCTTCATCAGAAGATCATCATGGGTTTTAGAAAGCAGTCCACCTTTAAGAAAGCTAATAGTTACAGAAATGAAGAAATCCAAGCTTTTTTGTATCAATAATTCCAAGACTGATGAAACAATTAAATAATAATGCAGAAACTATCTTCATTGGTTATGTCCACATAAATGCCTTCCCCTTCAACTTTTAAAAGCAGTGACATGCAGTCATAAAATAATTTCAAAACATTTAGGAAGGGGCTGTAAGGGTTAACTTTCCCTATCATAAGAAAGGTTTGGAAAAGTTAAATCAGTCATCCAAGGAATAAAGGAAGAGGCCCAAACTGGACCCCCTGAAGTAACATTGCCTGTTTCTCAACAATACTATCTAATTCTATCAAAACCAGACTAACAGGAGAAGTGTGGGGCGGGCAGTTGTGGCTCACAAATTGCATGCACTGTTTTGGATTCTGAATGAGACACTAAGAGTTTAATTTTGACATCCTAATCATGATGGACTTCTCACTTTCCCGGAAGAATCCTGCTCTGAGTGACACTGATTCAGGATGCATGGCTATCAGACATTATGACCAGAAAAAACAACAGGATTAAGGTGGTAAGAAGAGTAGTGCCCTGAGGTCAGAACAAGCTCCCCCCGCAGTTATTCTCCTTCCCTTCCCCAGTGATTCATGAAAACAGCCAGTTGCTGTGATATATTAAAGTATGTCTTACACCTGAAGCCAGTTGAGCACCAATGACAGAAGAGAGCAGGATGTCTTTGATGTTTTATTTATTTATTTCTACAACAGGTATGATAATTATGGGCAACTTGTGCTGTAAACATCTGTTTTCCTGAAGCAGACCCTGTCAAAGGTAAGCTTTCCTGCTTTCTTTCATTGTTCTCTGAAGAAGTCATACAGTTCAACCACTCTGTAGCTTGACATCTGTGACAGATATGACTGGGCTTGGCACATGCAAGCATTTTGATTAACGCACTGGCAGTAAAATTAATAATCCATAATAAAGAATTAGTATCTTCAAAACAAAAGCATAGATTTATCAAGAAAAAAGTAAAGCCAATATTAAAAAGTAAAGGCAGTAAAGGTAATAAACCCTTAACTTCTTGATGACCTTTGGCACATTCTAGGTAGCCTGTTTAAATCAGTTTCTGGGATTGGCATTAGATTGTCCTGCTTGGAGCCTGTCATTTTTGCCTTATAAATTTAGTAATTTTCACCAATACTCACTGTGTAACACTGAATCAAACCTGACTTATTGGCATCACTTTTTAGTGTGGAGTCTTTAGCATGGATTAACATTATTGATCTAAGTTTAACCTTCAGGAGAAAAAAAAATATTCAAATTTAGCTAGGATGGAGCAATAAATAGCTATCCTATTATCTTCTGAAACTGCTGTCAGGGTCATTATTTTGCTTAGCCTGCTTGCTTCCTTTAACACCACTTTTTGATCCAACACCATAGCCAGCAATCTATTGCAAACACACAGATACTAATTTCTAATTCACAGTGGGTAGGGTTAGGGTATTTCCTAATTTTCTAGGATTTGTAAGTAAAACTGCTCATGTGTAAAAATGTCTTTCATATTTTTAAAAGGTGAGTTAAAAGGCACAGGTGGAGACACAGAAATACCAAACCAAGACAGTTTAATTGTTTTTCTTTTTTTTTTTTTTTTTTTTAAAGAAAAGAGTATCAATAGATGACAGAGACCAAAACATAAAAGGCTATTATAACTTCATCAAAGTTAAAGCAAGGTGGACTTCAGAATTTGGAGGTAAGGTAGCAGATGTCCTGTTATTCAAAGCAAAACAAGTAACCAGGGATGTGTAAATCCTAAGTGCAGTAAATAATATAGCAGCAAGTGGTGAGGGATTATGTTACAGGACAGGCAGAAAATTAAGCTGGTCTTGGGCTGCATTTTGTGAGGTCACAGAACATGGGTAGCACCATCGTCTAAGCTGAGGCACGCCTTCGAAGCCAATTAAAATCGATGCCTTAAATACTAAACAGACCAAGCTATTATAACCCATTTTATCACTCTGCACATTAAAATGCAACACATTTGAAATCTGTTACAGGTTGTATGCATCGTTAACATGCAATGACAGAACCAATTACAGAAGTGATTGAATGCAGAAGTGAATACGCTTTCAGAAATCAATCTTACACAGCAATGGAAACTGTGCTATTAGTTTATTCTACATTGAGAAGCTTTTGTTTTATTACATATTCACATGTCTTACTGTAACAATATTCTAACTTTAGTCAAGTCATCTTCAAAAAGAGATTCAGGGCATTATCTCCACCCAGAATTTAATTTTTAACTCAACAAATTGTCAGTACAGACTTAGCTTAATTCATTATTGGATGCTTTTCGGGCATTTGTTTTTCATTCCACAATTAGACTAATGCTAAAAGAGTTTCCACCAAAGCACAAAATAATCTGGTTTTAAACAAGATTTCCAATACAGAAAGATGCCTTTTTTTTTTTGCCAAGTGTAACATCAGAACACTAAGATATACTAAAGTTATATTCTCAGTATATACCATGCTAGAGTAAAGGCATGCAAAAAATCCCTCAGTTTTTCAGTACTTGTAAGGCCCCTTGGATCTGCCCATTACAAAAACATACATTAGTAATTTTGCTTGCTGTTAGTCTAAGTTAATATTCATCTTAGTAGTGAAACTCTGATTTCATGTAAACAAATTATCCTGAGTTTCAGAATGTCAAACAAGCATGAAAAAGATTCAGGAAATAGCTACATAATTTGTTTTCTCTTTTTGAGAAATTATCTCTGCTCATACTTTAATACAGTTTTTCCTAAGAGTAAAACACACAGTTGGCAAGTGACGTGTTTACTTCTGAACCTACTTCTGATAAAAGCTGTTTATTCCAGAATTTGAAGCAGAAATAGTGAGTTTACTGCCTAAAGAACAGCAAATAAAAAGTGCCTTATTTTTCAAAGTTGACTGTCTATTCCTGACTTCAAAATGAGCTATGCATCCTTAAATAAATTTGAAAATTATGACCATATTCATACAAATTTGTAACTACCAATTAACTTATTTTTGTTGATTGTAGTGAGTTTGATCAGTACCAGACATTTTTACTACAGGTAAAAGTTATTTTCAGACTCTAAATAGACAGTGTAAATTCAATATTTCATTCTAAACAAGAAAAATATACTACAGTAACAATGGAAGTTTTCAAGAGATACATAAGATACAAAAATCATTGCTTTAGAAAATACCAGTTAAAAAAATGAATTCTATTTCAATTTTATAAAAGCTTGTAATTTTCTTAAAATTTTAATGATTCATTTATGTCCAAAACCAGTATTACAATCACATTTCAGACATTCAGCTTTAATACCATCTTCCTATTTCTCTACGAAGAACTTGCTCTGAGATCTTCTGATTTTCTCCAGCTCTTCATAAGTGAGTGGTCCTTTCGGCAATTCTAGCAAAGTGCTCTGTGTGTCCAAAATGTTCTCTGCTTCACCTTAAAAAAATTTAAAAAATGGAGTAAGCTCCCCAACCCTTGTTTGGGCCACAACAGCAAAATACCAGGTCACAGCAATGTATTTTACAAATGAGCTGATGCCAATGTAGCATTAAAGTTGTCTCCAAGGAATTTTGGACTGGTGGGATATCTGCACATGGAAGTGTTTGGTCTGAACTGAATATCTGCCTCAGTCTGCATTCGTTTGAACAAACTTCAGACAAAACAACTAATTGTGCTGCTGTTGTTGCAGTTTCTGTTAGCCCCTTTCTCCTAAAAAATTCAGTGTTATATTGATGTTTCATGTAGAGATTTATTACACACATGCTTTGAATTGGAGGCATGAGATACTGCAAGGACTTAGCATCACCTTGTACTTTCTAACAACTCCATACTGTATTTGACCAATTAGGAGTCTGAGAAGAGGGTGGATCAGACATAGCCATAAAAGCACACATAAGATTTAACAAGTAAATTCCCTATATGCAGTAACCTAGACATGCTATATTTGGGCACAATTTTCCTTCTTGTCTCAGGCCTACGCTAAGAGATATGAGGTTGCAGGCAGAAAGTGGGTAGCACAGGCTTTGAAGAAGCATTGAAAGTATACTGCTCACAAAAAGATTTGCTAAGACAGCTACCTAAACATGCAGTCTTAACAGCATAGTAGGGAAAAGCTGTAGGGTGCAGAATGCTCTGGGTAAGGCTGGAATGAAAACATCTAGGACAGAGAATCCAAAAAACAAAGATACGGATTGAACATCATACATAAGTTGTGGTGGTCTGATTGTGATATAAGAAAGGATGAAGATTAGGCAAAGAATGTGTTTGTTTTGGCTGATCCCATTTGGTACAACACCAACAATCTTGTTTACCTATGCCTTAATTCCTAGTTTGATGATCATTAAGGCAAGGATTTGAAGCTGTATTTATGTGCAATAAACCTGACTGAATATTGTAATGCAGTCAAGATTGTGGTCAATCTTTAAAACAGGTCTGAATGCTGAAATCTCCAACTGCAATTTTGGTAGTATTATACTGCTCGGGTTCTCTACACATCAGTAATATCCAACAGGATGACACTGCTACTCCCAGTAACTGGAAATAACATGTGAGTCAGTTGCATATAGCATCTGATTATGGAAGACCAAGAAATCTTAGGTGACACAGAGATGTTACGGATAGTCAAATCTCTGTGCATGTGACTCAGATGCTATAGAGCAGATTGCCTAGTCACCATCCTTCTCACATGGCTCAGGACACTAGCAGTGAACTACGTAAATCTTGGAAAAGGTAGCTGGTTTTATTGCTTAGTGGAGACATTCTGTGCAGTTGGAGGCTGGCTATATAATCCCTCCCCTTCTCTAATAATTTGTCTGAGAAACACCAGCAATATGTACCTAGGAGGAAAAGCAGAACAGCAAGGCCAAGAACACAGATGGTAGGTTCATGACTGATACTTAGTGTGCCCAGCCATTCAGAAAAGATTGTGCACCAGAGGGCTGTTCTGTAACCCTAACATCACCAGAAGATTCAGTTCTATTACATGGCTCTGGCACACCTAGGGCTTTTCAGCAGCACAAGCAGAACTCAAACAGGTATTTCCCCTGCGTCCTCAGTTTTTGCTTTAACTTGCCCAAGCTATAAAGCAGGAAAAAAACACCTTCCAATGTCTATGCGGGAGAATAAGCAAATAATGAGAAAATGTTCGTACAAGTAGGCTAGAGACAGAATTAAAAATTAACTGTAAGCAACATCAGAGACAAAATGCCTGGTGAAAGAGAAATAGAGAAACCTCTCAGGGACATAAACTGATTCCAAAGAATGAAGGATGGCAGATGCAGGGTATTTGATCAAGGTAGTTATGATACAAGGAGGATTGTGTAGCGTGGAAATAATCGCAAATGAACTTAGGAGAGAG
Organism: Calidris pygmaea; assembly: GCA_003697955.1. NCBI lineage: Eukaryota > Metazoa > Chordata > Aves > Charadriiformes > Scolopacidae > Calidris > Calidris pygmaea. The sequence goes on along the minus strand of QJSC01004499.1, from coordinate 261,612 downwards.
AATTGGCTGTGTGGCTGAAGATAGGCATAGCCTGGAGGAAAGAGACCAGTTAAAGGGAATGGTGTATACAATCATTATTACACCAGAGGTGAAGCATGGCATGCACCAACAGAATATATGGGCAAGCAGAGAGGTGGTTGAGAAAGCAGTATGGGAGTGGTCACAGGGATCAGCTGAGTAATAAGTCAAGTATTATGGCTGTGGGTCAATTGTGTCATAAAACCTTTTCTTCAAGTACTTAATTTTAATCTTAAAATAAAAATAAACTCCCAATTCTGATTTCCACATAATTACAAATCTTCTTCTTATTTCCAGCCCAGATTCGTTCAGGCTAATCCACTTCCTTTAATTTCCTTCTCTTCTGTTCCTTTATCCTAGCCTGTAAGTAAGATCTGTAGACCCAAATCTCTGACGTCTTTTTACAAGGCCAAACAAACTAATTGCTTTGTTTTCTTTTGCAGGATAGCTTAGCATTCCCAGATAATTTTAACTCTTCAGTAATTGTAGATTCCTTGTACAGAAGTGATCCAAATTATGTAAAATTTCCAAGGAAGGGTATTACTGTTCTCCTGCATCAATACCTTCCTATCTGTACTAAGGTTGTGGAATATCCATCCCTGGAGATATTTAGAGGCCATCGGGCTTTTTTTCTGGGCCATTGGCTCTAGGTGATCCTGCCTGACCAGGGCTGTTCGACCAGACAACCTCCAGAGGTCCCATCCAACCTCAACCATGCTGTGATACTAAGAAACTTCACTTGATGTTTGTAGACTTCGCTTGACTCTCATAATTTCATCACACTGGATTATACTCACTCTGTGATCACTTAATACATTCAGGTTTTTCCCTTTTTCGATCATTTCCAAATGGTGAGCTCTGATGGTAGAAATCCCTATTAGTCTCTAGCTTCTCATTGACCTTATCAAATCGAATCCTATTTTATTATCTCAGTTCTTCACGTCATCAGCTCTTCTTGTACTACAGTTCATTTCCTCTTTGTTGATGACACCAATCAAATTTGTCATCCACAGATTTGGTTACTATAACCTACTCATAATTTCAAATACTAAATAAAAGCAGATCCAGATCAAATCTTAAGGAATATTGCTAATAACCCTGCTAAAGCCTAGCCTTCCCCTTTAAGCACAAATTTTGACATCTTCTTTTTACTTCAGTGCTTACCTTTCTACTAATTTCCATGTTTTTCATGCTATCTTAATCTTCATGTGATACCCCACTAAATGTTTTCATGAGTTTATAGTAGATCTACCACATTTCTTTTGGAAAAGAGAAATTATTTTCCTGGAAAAAAGAGTTACTTTGGCATATTTCATTTTATCTTTGTCCCCATAGCTTCTTTTCTTCTAAACCTTTTCACAAATGTTGCATACGAATGAAGTTGCCCTAATGGATCTGAAGTTATGAAGATGACTTTTCCTATTTGGAAACACACTACATACTCTTGCCATGGGGTTTGCATTATGATATACTCGCTCTTTCAAAATTCTTGAATGAACGTGTGGTCATTTAAAAAAAAAATAAAAAAAATTTAACAAATCCTAAATTTCAAGTATTCCTTCTGCATTGTATGTACTAATGTCCTTTTCAGCTCTTGGATTTCCAAGAGTCACTCAGTGTTTCTCCCTGTGCTTAGCTGCCTCTTCATATTAAAATCCAAATAAATTTATTTAGTGGGGTTTACGAAAAGTTCACAGATGTACATTGCTGCATCACCTGAATATGTTTCCACTGCACCTGTATGCAGCAGGAAATATTTCAGAGTATGCCTAATTTTTCTATCATTATTTTAATGACGTACACAGAGTTAAGAAACCTAGCTCTTAAATCTGGAGGCTAAGACCAAGAGTTGAAATAAATTTTTATTTTGTTTCAGTGTGTTTGTATCAGTAACAGACAGGAAAATCAGGCTAGTTAACTAAGATGATTTGTGAAGATGACAAGCCAATGCTGTCTTCACTTAAAGTGAACATTTTCTTAGCATGTCTCCTTCAATAGGATTCAGAGCAAACATGTAAATGTACCTCCATAATCCTCAACACCCATCACTTGATCAGATCTGCCACTGGCAACCATGAGGCAAGACACCACTTTCTGGGACTTACCTTAATTTTTGCAGCTTAGCAGGGCACTGTGGCAAGATGATCAGCTGACAATTGTGTTTGGTCATGAAAGTATTAAGGGTATGATTCCTGTCTGTATCCCTTTGTCTGCTGTTATGATCCCTATCCCTTGCCAAAACAGCAGCATCAGAGTGGAATATGGAAGCAAATCACTAGATCTGTCTTTTCTCACATATATGCAATGCTTACTTGAGCTGTGTTTATAGCCTTACAATGCAAATTTTTTGAAACAAGAGGGGAGAAATTAACAAACAGTCTTAACTGGAGGGAAAAGCCGTAAAAGTAGGGTGATTACTTTTGACTGGGGAAGTATCTGATTGTAATAGAGAAGACAAGAAATGAAAGAGTAAGATTTTTGTCCATAAAAAAAAGAGAAAAATCTATTGCAAGTTTTCTCCCAGCCATATTAAACTTGGTTTACGTATGAACCAGTCAGAATTATACACACATACCTTTTATCCTTTGCAACAGTGTCCCATAGCCCATATCATATTGATAGGCAAATATAAAGCTTAAGGGAACTATTGGCAGTAAAACTCCTGGGTTCTTCTTTTTTATTGCTCTGTTTAGGAAAAAAAAAAAAAGGAAAAAATAAGATTATTTATGGCATTCAGCACATTCTTCCTTTAGGTTGGCCTTGACTGTCTAGGACTTGTGTATCCTTCTACACTCTCTAATCAAAGAAGTGTTAATTTCCTCAGAAGCATTTGTCTTCTGGTTGCCTTCTTGCTCAACTGTCAAACCCAGGGTATTAAAAAAAATGCTTCAAGTGGCTTTTGAATATATCTAACAAAAATGAGATAATCTAACTCAGGTAGCATGCATGCGTGCATGCATATATCCATCCAGCTACACGCAACACATAGCAATCAAGACACTATGTTCAGTTCCAAATATATCTGAGACCACAGAGAATGCATAATGCATAAGATGTATTTCATCTGTACTATGTACACAAAACAAACCCACAAATATTTCCTACATTCTCCTAATCATGCTATAGCACAAGAAAAACATGTTAACAAACAGAAGGCCAATAATGCAAGTTCTTCCCCATGGAATACAGCTTTATTAGCCAGGGTTTCTTCCCCCTTGGGTGAATATCTTGATTCAAATTTTAAGTGAACAGACTTCAGAATATGTCCTCTTGTTCACCAACATATTAAAAAACCCAGATGGTGGAGTATTTTTTGCTCATTAACAGTTCATTAAATCACAATACAGACAAGAAAATGGCATGGCTTTTAAAAAATCCCTCCTGTTCCACACACAATTTTTAATTTACATTGAACTTTTGATACCTCAGCTCTATCAGGTTATTGTCAATTCAGTACAGGCATAATCAAAACATATCTGGAAGCAGACAGAAATCACAGTCACTTTGTCATCTGATCAACCTTTGAGCAGTTACTGGATAAAAATAACTCCCTGTTATAATGCAAGAGGAAGATCCAGCATCACAGAAATAAAAATATAATATAGTTATATTTTCTATTAGGAAACAAACTTCATACCTAGCTGTTAAACCTACAGCAGCAAGTCCAAAAAATGTCCCAAAATATTTTAGAAATTCCCGTGTCCAAGCAATCTGCATGGCTGTTTGTCTCTCTCTCATCTGGTTCTGCATCAGTAGTTGCCTTTCCAGCTGAAGAAGAAAGAGAGGTTAAACAAAATTAAGTCATCCATTTATTTTAACAATGGAGTCAATCTCTTATTGGTCTAGAGAACAAGTTTTATGAGGAGAAGCTGAGGGAACTGGGGTTGTTCAGCCTGGAGAACAGGAGGCTGAGGGGAGACCTTATCGCTCTCTACAACTACCTGAAAGGAAGTGGTAGACAGGTGGGGGTCGGTCTCTTCTCTCAAGTAACAGAATCACAGAATCACAGAATCACAGAATCTTCTAGGTTGGAAGGGACCTTAAAGATCATCTTGTCCAACCGTCAACCTAACTGACAAAAATAGACACCCGCACAACAAACAAGGAGTAACCATCGCTAAACCATACCTCCCAGCACTAACAGGCGATAGGACAAGAGGAAACGGCCTCAAGTTGTGCCAGGGGAGGGTTAGGATGGATATTAGGAAAAATTTCTACACCAAATGGGTTATAGAGGATTGGAACAGGCTACCCAGGGAATTGGTAGTATCACCATCCCTGGAGCTATGTGAAAGATGCGCAGCTCTGAGGGGACATGGTTTAGTGGTAACTTGGCATTGTTAGGTTAACGGTTGGACTTGATGATCTTAAAGGTCATCTCCTACCAAAACATTTTGATGATTCTATAAATCCAAAACACTAACTGATAAGGGTGGGGGTTTTTTATTTTATTTCAGTCATTCATATCTTTTGATTGAGATTAAATTATTCTTCAGTAATATCTCACAATAGTTTATACCAAGAAAGCATTTAGGTCAATTAGCAAATCCTTTAACACAGAACCTTTCTAATGCTGCATCTCAAGGTCAATAAAACCAAAATACCAGTGTTAGTTTCTGAGAGTTCCCCAAGTCTCAGCAGCATGGCCTAATTTAACATTCTCTGACCTTTGCATTTCCATGGTGATTCAAAGGGTAGCATCCAGCTACTTTCCAATTTATTCTGCTTGATTTTAACTTAGCTGATAGTATCTTTAGAGTAAATCTTGAGACCTCTTTGTCCTTTGAGGATTTATCTTCTCTGTGATGCATCATAAAGCTATTAACTCTTTTGAAACACCATAGTTACAAATATAGAAAAAACAATGTGAAGATATCAGATGTCTTAAAGATACTGGAATACATATCAAAAGTCCATGAAGAAATACTTCTGTAACTAAAATTAAAAACAATAATGCAGAAAGTAAAATCTAGACAGTATATTCACACGTCAAAGTAGAACTGTCTATGGTGCATAAGAATAAAAAACCAGACTATTAGATTTATTATTTTTTAATTACATGCCCCATCTAAACCTATTGGTACTTTTCTATCAAATAAAGGTAAACTTAGTATTTCTTAAGAGTTCTTCTCTACTGTACAAAACACCAAAAAGAACAATAGTCTTTCATCCTTAGTGATGCAAAAAATAAGAATTGTGCCAAAACTAAGCAGTCTGAAACCTGAGTACAGAAGTTAATTAACACAATAAGAAGTCTACTTCTTCCCATTAATGTTTGTAACTCATTTTTTGGGAAAAACCAGAGTTACCTGAGTTGGTATGTCTAACCTAGCCAACGGTGTTGAATAAAAAGTCCAACAAGGTACAGGAAACAGAATACCAGCTACCTAAAAAACTGTATTCTAGAAAAGAAAGAACAAAGAGAGAATTCAGAAAGTTCTCTTCTCATGCATCTATAAAAATAATTAAATATGTTCTTTTCTCCTGCTTTCTAATTCAAGAATAATTTAAAGGATATGTAATTACTTGAGGTTTCAACCCATTTATTCATCTCCATTACTATTGATTTAGCCTGAACAGAACAATTTCTGTTAAATTGTTACTAATTATTTCTTCAGACTATGTTGATCTTGCTGTCTTATTTACAAGCTCATTCAGTACCTAAATAGGTAGAATTAATTTTTTAGACAGCATAATAAAAAAAGGACAGATCTAATTACATATAATTGTACACAGAAGGAAAAACAACATTTACTGTAGTCTCACAATACTGTTTCATCTGTTTCTCTTTCCTCAAGACTTACATTGCAATTGCTGCTCTCACAAAAAGTGTGAACAGGCTCTACCTTCCTGACATCCATAATTTTCAGATTGCTTTTTTTTTCAGAACAAGTAATTATATAATGCCTGACAAACCACTTAATAAAATATCAAAATAATTATATTTTATTTTGTCACCTACGAGACACTTGGAAATTCTAATGTAAACAAGCACACTGCCCCTTAATTAGACTCATTGTGGTCCACAATATCCTAAGCCTGGTAAATTGCTGAGGGATGATGTGACAAGATAAAATAATGACATGTAATATCAATTTAATGACCTCTATTTTCCCCTTCAATTTCATTATGTGTGTAGTTTGCACATGTGTGAAACGTATTAAGGGATGCTTTGTTTGCCAGTCAGCACAGATAAGGAGCCTACGCTTCCAAGATACACAGTATTACCCTAAATGAGCTTCAATTTGAAGCAGGACATGGGGAGGAAGTGGGACAAGGATATGCCACTGAAATATAGGTCTTGCTAAAAGGAAACTTAATGGAAAAGAAAAAGAGTTTAATATGCCTGGAGCGTAGAAAGAAGTAAGCATAGAACAAAAAGAAAGTTGCAGGTTTAAATATACAAAAGTAAACTAAATAATCGCAACATGAGTTCTTTGAAAAGAAACAACAAAAAAACACCCAACAAATAAACCCCTTCACACAAGTTAGACTTCGATAGCTCTTCAAAACCCAAGTACTGAAAGAAAAAGATAATTCCTATGTCACAGACACTAAGGTCAAACAAGCACCTTTCTGTAGGAGCCTGTCATATCAAATTTCAGAAGCCCAGGGACACTTTCATGTATATCTACAAGTAATTTATATAAATAACTTAGTACAAATGAAAACAACTTGTTTTGTATATTATAAACAACAGCTAGATAACATAACCAAACACATTTTCACATTTTTTTCTAAATAGAAAGATCTTCTTTTTTTCCTACTTAAAAATCCCAACCTTCACCTTTCTACATGGTACCCAATCCAAAAATAATGGGGTGAAAAACACATAGAAAAATGCTTGTAATTCCTTTCCTTTGAGCAAACTTCTTCAATGTGGACGTAAAATCTTACCTAGATGAAACACAACACTGTATTTAAATTAATGTCTTAAAAAAAGATGTATTGGAGGGAAGCTTTAGACTGATGAATCTTAGAGATGAGTGTTTTATGTGTACATTGGGAAATGTAAAATAGCCAAGAGGAATCTTAATGCACAGAAGGCAATAAAAAGTAGATCTAATGACATTCAGCTAAATTAATAGTTTAGTTTTTGCTATTACTGAAGTTGCATGATGTTACAATGAACAGTTTACTACAAACGATCTTTTTTTTCCATAAAATTACCATGCAGCACCAAGAAAGCACTGAGATGTTTTTAGGGATGGTGAGTAATCTACAGTATGACTGCAGAAGCTTGTTTTAAAATCTATTTTTATTAGTCATTACTTATATGGAGAAAATCTAATAACAACACACAAACATGGCTAAATGTGCTCCAAAATCTCTGGGAGCCTAGGCAATCTTATGGCATAGCCAGGAATACCTCTCCCAAGTAACAGAAATGCCCTTTGTTCTGAAAAAATCTTCATTCTTGCTTTCCATTTCCAAGATCAATTTTGTCACTTGGCATAGTTTAATCTTCCCAAAACAAAAGACTAGAGCACTGTAGCTGCTGGACTGCAATGGGAATCAGCATAATGAAGGGATTTCGTCAAAGTTTTCCAGGGAAATTCCACACTGACTTCACTGGATTTCAAGCTTTCCTTAAGGAAAATGAAAGGGAAAACAGAGCAACAGTTATGGCTAAAGTTGTCCCAGAACAGACTTTCCCCACACAACTTAAACTTACTGGAATACTTGTAGAAAAAACAGTTTGGAGTACACCTGAGCTCTTTTTAGAGAGCACCTTAGCCACTGCGCTGCTGGATGACGCAGGTCAATGCTGCTGCCACGTTCCACGTGTGGGTTCCAGCAACGCCTGTTCAGCTCAGCAGGGAACACCCCTCCGGCAGACTCTGAGAGAGCAGGCATAAGACAGGCACCTACCTACCCTGCGTCACCACTGACTGCTTTAACATGTCCCGACCCAACATCTGAGCAGCTAAAGAGGTTTATGAGCCATGTTTGACACTAAAAGAGTATATGCATTTAAATTAATCTTGGATGCTCTAAATTGTAAAATTAAGCACCTATGTGGACACTCAGGCAACTTCTATGTTCCCCAATTGTTCAAAATTTAGAAAAATTCAGTGGCAATATCCTTGTGCTTACCCACTTAACATGCCAATCTGAGCTCAGCATCTTGAGCTCTGACAGTTTTGAGCAACCAGGATAGCCTGATACGCTGACTTTACACTGAGCAACGATTGGCAGATCTTAAGGCAAAACTATTAAGATTAAGATTACGTTAACCTTAAACAAGTCAGGATTTGAAAGCAGACCTATCTAGGGAAAGACTCAGGAGTCCACCACAAAAGATGATTCCAAATTAGATGAAAGACAGAAAATCAAATCATGTTTGACTGTGGTTCAAATCAATATCCCATTTTCAGCTGTTAATTTCTTAGTAATTGTGTCTTATTTTCCTCCACATGTGTTCTATTGAAAATGCCAGCCACACTGGGGAAGTGAAGGGGTGGAGAAGACTTTTGCCCTATTAACATGCAGATTTTATGACAAAGGCCAAGTCCTACTCCCTTAGGACTTATTTTGCAATGACATTTTAAGATGACTTCTTTTCCCATTATGGTAGATCAGAAGCAAGAATTAAGAACAGTAGGCATTCGCTTTACTGCAAACCCTAACTTCACACACAGAACTTTATAGGTTATAAGATCCAAAAATAAAGTGTATCATTCAAACTTAGCAGAGGCATGCTGTAGCTTATTTAGAATAATCTCACTGATGGGAGAAGTTGATTATTGAGGAGGCAAGCCACAGTTGCACATCATACACACCAGATGAACAACAGTTCACCAACCAAGTGCCATGTCTTAGGGAATAAATTCTACTTCATTTTAAATACATAAGCTTCTCATCTATATAGCCATAAAAACTTCAATAGGGACTATTTACTTCTAGTTTTTATGCAAGCATAGTCATGTAAAGAGTCTCAGGTGCAGAATTACCATGGGAGGAATGGAGCTGCTGTAGTTTTCCCAGCCACATTGCTTGTGCAATGGCACAAGGGAGCTGAAGGTGTAAAGTGGATGCATGGGTACACATTCAAGCATGCTCTTCTATTACTGTTAAGAAATTATGACTTCCAACAATCAGACCATATTTTAGAGACACATATACAATTAATATCATAATCTAAAAAAAAAACCTACATAAACTTCTGTGAGTTTAATTCGATAATTAACAGATTTTTCTTAAATGATAGTAAAAACTTTATTGACTGTGTTGAACATGCAATTTTAAAATTTAAGCTTAGCAATTTCAAAATACAATGGGTAATAGTAGCAAATAACCTTTTATATTTTATAACACTCACAGGAGGACTCAATTAGAAATAACTTTCCTTTTTTTTTTAAATACAGCTAGTGGTTTCTCAACACCATGTGAGAAACTGTAAGGGCTGATTAGCATTTGAAGTCTGCCACATACCAACTGTTATAGTAAAAGGAAATCAATCTGACAAAATGAAACATGACAGTTGAAGAGAAGTGAGGCGGAGAGGGAAAAGGTCAGTCACTGTGAAACTGATAATGCTAATAAACTAGTCAGTGGTAACCATCCTTATCATTTCTATTGATTATTCTTCAGACTGTCACAATGATGTCAAACCATAGAAAAGAGCATTTTATACCATCATGTCATTGATTAAAATCCAGTGGGAGAAAATTCTCATCTGAAATAATTTAATCAACTTTGACAACTTGCAGAAAAATAAACAGAACTCTCTGGATTACAAGCCACATCAGCACTGGTAGATAAATTGGACATTTCTGATACTTTAGACTCTTAGCTTGTTTTCTCTCTTTATTTCTGCCTTTCTGTTTCATGTTCAGATGCTGTAGGAAGGAACAGATTCTACTTTGGTTTTTGTATTAAGGTGACGCACAAAGCAAAACAAATGGCATGCAGGGTGGTGTACAAAGGCTCAACAGAAATGGAAAGCAGAGTCACTGCCAAGTGTCCACGTGTATTACATACAATTTCTTTGCTGTATTTTGTGCAGGTCAAAATTTATCTGGAGAGAGGAAGACGTAGTAATCACCCCTGGATAAAACCTCTGTTTGCACCCAGATGTATTTAATAGCTGTGCTGGCAGATACGCTGTTTTCCTCAATCCTTCTGAAATACTGGACAGAACAAACACTTGACTTGAGTGTGGTTGTGCCAGTAAGCCTATTTAGGGAACTGTATTTCATGTCACCGTCACAAAGACATAATTATGCTGGCAGACTGGTAAACAGATATTCAGACAGAGAAGGAATTAATCTACCTTAGAAGGAATTATCAGCCACATAAATATACACAATTTCTGCTTAAGTTCTGAAACTCACTGTCTAAATCTAAGAAAAAAGAGACATGAAGAATGTGTTGGAATAGCCTTACACTTATATTAAAAGAACGTCCACTTTTGTCACAGGATAATCTCTTGCATATCTGTTACAGGCCACGGCTACTGTGCCTATAATAGAAGGTTATTTTCACTCAGTTTTTCAATTATCAGAGAACTCTGAAAGCATTTTTTAAACAATTAGTAACTTCTAACTTTTGAGTACTCGAAGGCACAATGAAAATAAGGCTGAATTTTTCAAAAATGTGACAGTCACACATACAAAGAATCTGCAAATCACTTACAGAACACATACAAAATTTGGTGTGCAGGTAATATAGCTAAGTAACTGCACAAACCCCTTGCAGGAGCAATGCACCTGACATTTCATAAGCAGATGAAAGACTAAAGCCTTATACGACTGTCCTTGGGTATCATCTTTCCCAATCAATGTGCAAAACCAGAAGCTGCTGCAAACGCTTGTTTAGCAAAAATAAATGGAAAATAGAATAGTTTAATGCCTTTGTTTACACCTCCATTGTAAGCCACCAGAGTGCAATACAGAGATGATAACATGTAATAATTATGCAGTGTCTGCTTGGTTCTAAGACCAGCATGCACACAGAAGTGTCAGGAAATGGGCCTCTAGATCAAACAGTTAAAATAAATCAGACTTAAATGTTTTATCCTGCCGCTTCAAAGCTTGTTTGCAAATATTTTTCGCATCAAGGACACAGAGCAATTAAAATTATTAGCACTGCAAGAAACTACACTCCCTAAAAAGAAAACTCAATTTTTAAAGCTTCTAAGTGCAAAGACAAATTACAAAACATTTACGAGCTAAGACCTATCACAAAAAGAAAGGCATCTAACAATATTAGCCTCAAGTCAGAATGTAAACTGTACAGAAAAAAATTCCTTTATATTCCTGTTGTTGTCAATAAGTTACTGGAATTACATACTATATGAAAAGAAAATAACATCCAAAGCACCTAAATCCATTTGGCGTTTTAAGCTGTCAAAGGAGAGGGTCAATCCAATGGATTGTGGTATGAAAGTAAGATTTCTTTGCAGTAAGCTAGTATTTCCATGCTTCTGCTGTGTAGCCTTTGACCAACGAACGTGCAACAGAGTGAAGAAGGATGTCCTCCACCTGCATTTAATAATCTTATCTACAGAGCAAGCAAAGTTTTAAGGTACTGTTATCAGTGTTCAGAATTCTCAGGAGTTTTATACAAGCTCTATAAAGACAAACCAAAGTTATTGGATAGTCAACTATGTAAAAAATGGGTATCCATGTTGTAGGAATAGTAAAATAGATCAAGCAGTATAAGAAAAACAGTTACAATATCAAGTCATTTTGAAATCTGACTAATAATTGTATAAGTAAGATTGTTATTTCCATTCCCAAGTAATGCCTCTAGGTACACTCCTCATGTGCCTTATAAACCTGTTTTTAAAAAAAGAAATAAAGACTGAGAGTGTTGAATCAAAATGATAACCAGAAGAAATGGCTGTAAAATGATACTGCAGTATGAGAGGGTGTCATAATACCAACAAAACCTGCAAATATGATGTTTCTTCCTAACCATTTCAGATTCTGACCTGCAAAATTACTGTGTCTCTCTTTATACCACTTTTTTAATGAAATTAAAGTATGTATAAAATCTCTTTACTTACCCACTGTACTTCCTGAGCTTTTATGAGTTCTGTTCAATACAAGGCCCTTCTTCCCTGCCCCCCCCCCTTTTTTTTTTTTTAACTTAGCATTCAAGAAATAGTATTTAATAGAAAAACAAGTGAATGGCCAGATTCATCTTCAGTGGACTTAAAAGCAGAAGACTAAAATGGTAGGTTTCCTCTACTAAGAAGGAAGGAACCATGGAAATTCACAGTGTTAAAGTAGGCAGCTTCAGAAGGCTGCCTACTTTGATTTTTCCTTCGAAGGCCATTAAATCCCCCTAACAAACTAAGCCTACAGGTGTAAGGGTCAGCTGCAGTACACCTCCAAGCAAAACAAAAGTTTTACATAAGCAACCTGCATTCACAATGATATATAACAATCCCAGCTATTCCCCAGCAAAAAGACTGGTAGAACCGGAGCAATCAGTCTGCTTTGCATCTTTTGCTGGTAGTGCTTGCATGTTAGAAATAGCTATTAAAATCTGCTCTTTGTAAACTACTGCATTAATTTCTTTACAGTGACCAGGCAGATCGTACAATCCCCCAACTAATACCAGCCAAACTGGCTTTTTTCCTGCGAGATGGATTGTTCTAATCTTCCCCAGTACAGATATCATTCATCTTGTTCTGTTCCATTTGATGCACACAGACTAATAAGGATATAGAATTGTTACCAGAGAGCATTTATTTCCTGAATTAAGCCCAGATCACCTAAGGGGCAAAACAATTTTTCTAATGCTCCAAGACAAATGCATTAGAGATGCCACAAGCGCTACTAGTATCTTGTCAATAGAAAACAAATCTAGTGATTTCCCACCCCAAAGGGAAAAGGATGTTAGTAGTCAGGAAAGGGAAAGCTTGCTTACATTTAGCTTCACACAGAAGAAAGGGGACAATTGTTTTCATTGTAATAGAACTTGAAAAAAATAATTTTGACTAATTCTCAGTGAAAACTTTAGAGGGGAAAAAGTTAGGGACTTACAAAAAACCTGCAGAAAATTACTCAGTGTCTAAGGCATTAGGAAAAATTAAATTGTTCAGGTATCATCATGGATGTGATGATGCCAACACGGATAAGTTGGCAAATCTGTAGATGGAAAGAATGTCATCATGAAAATTCTATTAGGCACAGGAAGGACCCTATAGAAAGCAGCTTATGCATGTGTAAATTCTCTTTTTTTTTTGATCAATGAAAGTGATAAAGTATGGAAAGAAGTTTTATTGTTCAGAAACTCATTGGCATTTTAATATTAGCCATTCTTCTTGCTGAGAGTCAAATGATAGCAGCCTTTCAACAGCCACCTCATTTTATAATCAACTGAAAAATCATCAACAGTATGTTGACTGAGTAACGGGTTAATGTAATTTATTAAGAAAAACCCCAACAAAATCCTACAATACTATCTGCAAATATACTTCATCTTCAAATAAAACAGAGATCATCTCCCCCTGTCCTTACTCATACTTTCTTATACTCTCTTTTTCATTCTTACTTTTAGCTCATTACTCAAAAAGCATCCAAGGATAAGGGCAGGAACATGTAAAAGTTACAGGTTCATACCAAGAACAAAATGATAGGCTTATTAAGTCAATTCATCTCACCTGTCTAAGATGCAGTATTCTTAGTTTACTACATATCAAGCAAACATTAATATTTTCCCTTTTCAAAAGTTTTGTTTTCTTCTTCTCTGGTTTTCATTAACATTTTGTGTTTCTTTTTAAGTTGAATTACTAAAACAGAAAGTCTAGTTTGTCATAAAACTCGTACTGACCTATCTTGTAATAGCATCTTTACATTCTTAATACACTTTTAATTAAACTGAAATAAAAATTATGCATATAAAACCTTCCCCTCAAATACGAATTCTTTCCCAGCTAGGGCAGAGGAGATCATTGAGCTGCCTGTTAAATAAATTAGGTTTTCCTCATCTCTGCAGCTGAAGTAGTAAAGGAAGTTCAGCAAAGTGTTATGTATTAATATATCCTAAGGACAGTAGAATCCATTATTCAATTCAAATCTCACAAACAATAACTAAAGGAAGGTGTACATATTTGTATAAAAAAACTTTTGTCTTCTTAACTATGCAGATACAAGTACTACTTGTATTTTATCTATGCTAAATGAGTAATCTCATTTTTCACTTGAACAATCATTTAAAATGCTTCAGCTGTCTTGTTTGCTGTATCCTACATATGTTATCACAAAAAATTCTGTTTCTTAAAAAGTAAGAACTTCAAAAACCACTAGGAGGATAACTAGATTATCAGGTACTTTCCAATAGGAAAAAAGAAAAACCATTAAACTCCTGTTGAAATGTTTAAACTTATTTCTTTCTGGGCATACATAAACCTTATGATTGTTGTGTACATTTTCACAAAGCCATTGAGATGAAAACCAAACACCAATAACAAACAGTTGTATAACTGAAGTTACAATATCTTGTAATCTGTGCTAGATAAAAATTTCATGGGCAACACAACACAACATAACAGCACTCACAGAAAAATCAGCATTAAGTCCTTAAAACCAGGAAATTTCTGTATTTAAAAAAATAAATAAATAATCACATTTACTTATGTGTTTGAGCTGGTTAGAAACTGTAAAGTTGCAAAAGAGATGTTGTTAAAGAAGAAACAGTATTAAGTGCAAAATAAATCTAGAAGAAAGAACTGTTACATATTAGCCAGCCCTCAGTTAAGGGGACCTGCATTCTGTTCAGGTACTTCACCTTCTGTGTTTGCATAGTCATGAGGATAAGGCAAGAAAGCACATTCAGAGGCCCTTTCAAGTTAGCCTGAATGCAAAGAGCTGGAATAAACATTTATTTATCCCAATTAAGACCACCGGTGACAGATTTCAGTGCCTTTCTTAAGTAACAAATATAATGACTGTTAAGCACTGAAAGTCTCCTAATATTTATCCCAATTCTTGCTTGCTTGCTTTTGCAATGGAAAAGACTCAATATTTCTACAAGGATGTATGAGAAAAATGAGTGGATTGAAAAAACTCCACCCACACAACCAAACTTAAAATTCATAACAGAAGTGTTTCTAGCATGAGACAAATACGATTTTGTCATCCTTTTCTCATAGGTTCTAATGCCTTTATTATTCTTGCTACCATCCTCTGAACTTTCCACTGCTTGTCTGCTCATTAAAAGAAGTATTAAAATCTTTATCCCAGCAACGTCATCAGAAATGCAAATTGAGTAATTTCATCCCTGGTTAATAAATCCAAAATTAGATTCACTTTTTACAAGAATCTGTGCTGTTGATTCAGCTTATATGTCAGTATATAAATACATATATATTAAAAATATACTGATATTTATGCACAAGTATATAAAACCTAAATCGTTTTTAAGCTCCTGAAGTCTAATCACTTATACTCGGTTAATCTATCTGACCTTTTCTTCTTGGATATAATGCTCTGAACTGGTATTTATTCTATTGCCTATTATACCATTGCCTATTATTTCAGACATTTTCCAATTTATCAAGACAATCAGAATACTAAACTAATCTGCCAACCTAAAATTTTACACAAACAACATTTCACTGAATTATGGCCAGATTTTATTTCGAGAAACTGCTGAATGTCTGGATATAAATTGAAATGTTCTGGTCCTTTTCCATCACTTATAATAGGTCTGACTTTATTTTTTTTACTGTTATTATTACTTTAATTCAGAAAAAAAAATCCAATATAATTTGGTTATAAGACATGGCCTATTAAGAAGCTTGCCACAGGGTACTTCTATTTTCATTTCAGATTTAAGAACAAACTGTTGAAAATGAAAACTGCCTCATTCCTTTCATTTATTGCCATTCAATGCAAACCTCTTAAGGCAATAGAACCCTGGCAGGAAAGTAATGCAATCATACCTCTTGGTTCTGCCTCTAACCAAGCGCTGACAGTGTAGAGGAAAGAAAAAATATATTAAATTGCATTTATCTATGCTTTCACTGAGTCTTTGACAGGTTTTCCAAATACAAATACTTTTGTCACACATCTGTTTTAACATCAAATTATTGTCTAATTAAATTAATGTTCACACACTAACATTATGATGAAATAATGTTACAAATCATATTCTTATGAGATCAAGAGCATTACAGCCATTTGCAGATATGGAAAACACGCAACAGGAATTTCCCTTCAAGCTGGATCTCAAATGCATGTGCCATAGCTCATGCATACAGTGTAAAATGCATACATCTTTCTCCATAGGCAAGACCTGAAAGCACAGAACAACAAAGAGTCATTTTCAGCAGTAGAAACCTTGTGAGTTATAATTTGAATCAATTAAGCAAATTATTTTTACAGGTACGGAATCTGCAGAAGTCAAATACATTTTTGGCATTTCTGTGCTGCGTCCAAAAGGATATTTCATTTACAGAGAAACTGCTATTTTCTTTTTCATCTTCAGTCAAACTACGCATTACTGTACTGGAAGATGAATTTCCCTAGCAATGTTTTATACTATCTTCCCAGCTATTCAACTTAACAATTTTTACTAACTGCCTTGGTTTTGTTTTCCTTATTATTTTGCATCATTACTAAAGCTTCAAAAGGAGCTGTTAAAACAAAGAAGGAAAAAAACCCAACACCAAACAAAACCACCACCAAGGGGGGGGGGGGAGGGGGGAAAAGATGAAGGAGCATAAACGTATCTAATCAGGTACAAAACTGCAGAGGAGCTTCAAGACCACCAGCTGGCCCTCATTAGAATAGGATAATTTAGTTTTCCCATGCCCCAAAATGAACCTATATGATGTTAGGGACCCCAAAAGAGGGAAAAGATTTGAAAAGATTTTCAGAAAAGAGGATGTAATTGCACTGCACTGTCCAGATGGAAAAATCAACACTTTACTGTTCCAGCTTTATTTGATATTGGTATTTTTTCCACCAAGGCATATGGAACCTTTCCAATGCCTACATGGGGAGAATACAGGGAGCAAGTCTACAAACTCCCAAAGACTAACTGCTATGAAAGCAGATCTATGACCGTTTCCTGGCTATCCAATATTACCTGGGGAGAAGAATGTACTTTACAGTCTGACATAATAAAATAGGGAGAGAGGAGGAATGGCAGGAGAATAAGAATGAGACTATCCAGAGATTCATATTGCAGACAGGAGGTTATAATCAAACATTTTTATTATGGGTAAATACAAGATTTGTCAGAAGTATATTATTTTCCTAGCCTGTTTATTTTCTCAAACATTATGTGACTGCCATCAAAGATTAATTTGGGGGATTATCTCTGAGTCCTGAATGCAATTATGCTTTCCCACAGAGAAGATTATCCTTTTGTCTGATAAGGAAAAAAACCCCAAAACTCAACTGAAAAAAACTCCAAATCACTCTGAACGGCTATCCCAAAACAACAACAAAAAAATCTGTTAGCCACAGAAAAGAATTATATGCCCCAAGCACTATCTAGTTTCTTTTCTCCCCAGCACTTTCAACGATTTTTTGGCTCCTCCTGCAGCATCTTCTCCTAAAACTTGCATTTTTCAAGAATCCCAGTCCTCCAGTCTTCCACTCTTATGAGTCTGATCTGCCCCTGAATGTCTGGCAGAGCCAAATTACCGTAATCTTAAAGCAAGATTTTTTAAACAAGATTTGCTTAAATAATAGTTATAGCTTCTTACTGGAATTGCTCATTTTAATCAATTTATGTATGTGCTACTGCTGAATACGTAATATTAAGCAGTGTTGGGGAAACTTACATGTGAACACAGCAATATATATTATAAAACTTACAAAATACACAGCAGACTGTACAATTTTGTTTCAAGTAAATTACTCCCACAGACAAGCAGGTATTTGCTTAGTTTTTGGAATCTGACATGCAGGCCACACTGAGGTTTTAATTCTGAATTCCCTTCCTTGTGAGGTTATTTCTGTATCAGTATCTGTACACACACACAAAGTCTATCTAACAACTGTCAGTTAACAGTTAGACCAAGCCACAACTTGTTTCAGATCGCTGCTGTGCACGTGGTACTCAACAGGAGTGCAGACATCAAGCTGTAACTCCTAATTCTCAGTGTGGGTAGAAGCAAATGTGAGGAAATCCTACCTCATAGGACCCACAAATTAAAGTGGGCCACAGTCTGTGCCCGCTTCCAGGTTGGTCAGAGCATCAAAGACTAACTCAGGTTGGATGGACCTCAGCAGGTCCTGCTCAGAACAGGGTCAGCTATGTGATCCAACCAGGTCGCTGACGGCTTTATCCAGTCAGGTCTTGAAAACCTTCAAGGATGGAGGTTGCACAGCTTCACTGACCCTCTGCTCCATTGCTGGGTTGTCCTTGTGGGGGAAAAGATTTCTCCTTATATTCAGTCTGAACTGCTCCCCCATCCTATTTCAATGGATACCCACCATCTCTCACCCTCCTGCAAACCACCACTGTGAACACCCTGGCTCTGCTTTCTTGATAACCTCACTGTTGCTGGAGAGCTGGTGTTGGCCCTGCACCCCAGAAGGCATCCCTCTCCAGGCTGAGGAAGTCCAACTCACCTGGCCTCCTCTCAAGAACTGATCAAGCCCTTGACCATCTTGATGGTCTGCTGCTAAACCTGCTTCTTTTCATCTACATTTTTCTTGGATGGGAGGAAAAGAAAAGGAGCAAAACCTGGATGCAGTATTTAAATGCTTTTAACAAAGCACTGAACAGAAGGCAACAAGCATTTTCCTCAACCTACTGGCTGCACTACTGCTTATAAAAGCCCTCCTTGTTGGTCCTTTTGACTCTGCCGCCAGGGCACACTGCTGGCTTGTGCTCTGATTGATATCTTCCAGTGTCCCCTACATCTCTACAAAGTTGCTCCTCAGTTGTATTGTTGCTGGGGAAACTGTCTTGCCAGGGACACCAGGAGGAGGTTGTCTCTAAATATGTCAGCTTTCCTGAACTCCTCTGTCCTCCAGAGCTGCTTCCTATGGCATCTCACCTACCAGTTCCCTGAATAAGACAAAATCCGCTCTTCCATGTCCCGGGCCTGCACCATGCTACCTGCCTTCCTCAGTTCCTTCAGGACCCTGATCTCATCACCACAACCAATACTGCGTTTGATACTACATCTTCAAATCAGTTCTTCCCCATTTGTAAGTAACAAATCCAGCCGTGTGGCAGCCCTTCTCCTCAACTTCCCTACCTCTCTTTCCTGAAGAGCTTCTATCTGTCCATTACTTCCAGTTGCATAAGCTGTCCTACCACGTCTCAGTTACTACCATGATGTTGCAATTTTGGGATTAGAAACAGCTCTTGTTCTTCCTGCTTGGAAGGAAGTGTTTCTCAGGCTGTGTACACCTGTACTTCTGCATGTACAAGCCTTTCTCCAGACCTTCTCAATACTGCAGAAACTTCAGCATGTTGTCACTCATAAAAGCTTCTGCAAGCAACAGATAAGTTCTAGACTGGTTTACTTAACATCTGTTATGACAGCAAAATGCTCCTATTGTGTTGCTATACTAGGAACAATTTTTTTAGGTTGGGGGAATGTGATTGTTTCATTTGGAAAAAATACAGAGGTTTTCCATTTTCTGGTTTTGTTTATTTTTTTTACTAAAAAAAAATAGTAAAAATGCTCTGCAATAGTTTAGAGAATTCCTTGTGCTCTAAATTATTAGAATAAAGTAAGTTCATTGTTTAGAACCTTATCAGTATCACATTTAGCCATTCAACAAACTAGGAATTAATCTTTTCCACATGGCATAAACTCCAGCTACACGGAATCACAGAATTTTTGGAGTTGGAAGGGACCTCTAGGGATCGTCTAGTCCAGCTCCCCTGCCAAAGCAGGACTGCCTACAGCACATTACTCAGGACTGCATCCAGGTGGAGATACACAATTCCTGTTTTTTCAGCTAACCTGCCCTCATTCACTTCATCAGGCAATCCCCTATACAACAGATTTTTCTCTTCTATTCTCTGACCAAAACCAGAGTCTCTCTGTCTCTTCATTGTTTTTTGTACAGTTTTTCCAAAACTGGGTAAGCAGGTGAAAACTTCGATAGCTAGACTACATCAAGATAGTGCTTAATTCCATACTGTCT